>JBBPOF010000005.1:0-129490 GCA_038091315.1 Porphyrellus cyaneotinctus | reverse complement strand
GGTATACTCATTTCCCAACTTGGTCCCAGTGACCTGACGGAGCTCCGGACAGAACCTTAGCCAAGGAAGAGCCTTCCCTCGTTTCGCTGGCAATCGCCCCCGGAAAAGTCGATACAGCCGTACGTTATCCCCTTTCGGCATTCCCTCGAACGCCAGACAAAGACCTGTTTGCAGATGCAGGAAGCCCTTAGGACTACTGGTGCTCCTTACATGGACGCGTCCGATCTCAAAATATTCCTCGACGCTCATCGAGACGGAACGTTAGTGAAACCTTCGGACGTTGGCTATGTGGTTGCGAATCTTGCTCTCCGCGCGCCCCTCAGCCTGAGTGGTTCTTTCTTACGGTACAACGACGAACATTGTAAAGAGTTTGCAAGGAAATGAATTAACCTGTCCATTCTCTTCCATCGGAACCGAGTGCGAAGCTGTCAACAGGCCCCGAAGGAATCATCCAAGAAGTTGCCCGCTACTACCCTTATCCGTCTCCCTTTATCCGTGTTTTTATTTCACCTCACGCCCAGCAGAAACAACCCCCATGACCCAACCACACGCAAACGTGGACAGCCCTGCTTCGCCCACCTCCCGATTCCATACTGCAAAGATCGTAGACGTACACCACCACGTCTTCATCGATGCCCACAAAAAGGTCGAGAAAAATGCTCTAGTCGGTTGGGTCACTCCCCAAGAACACCTACCGTGGCAGCCATCACCAGCATTGTCCGCCATGGATACGATGGGAATACAGACCGCAATACTTTCGCCGCCTCCTGTTGTCACCACGGACAGAACCGAAGTCAGGCAAATGAACATTTATTTATCACAGCTTCGCGCAGCATATCCCACAAGGTTTGGTTTCCTCGCGGGCCTTCCATCTCTGTGCGATGTACAAGGTTCAGAAACACTGCTGCAGTCACAGTGATCCCGCCTCCTGATCATTTGTTTGGTAGGTGCACTCAATGAAATCGCCTTTGCCATGGATCACCTGAATGCGGATGGTTTCGCACTCATTTCGTCCTACGGAACGGGAACCTCAGCTAGTAGGATCTTCTAGATCACTTACCCGCGCTTAGCACTTACATTCTGATAGAGTACATCGCAGACGATCTGTTCGATCCTATCTGGGATGAACTGAATAGGAGACATGCAGTCGTCTTTCTTCACGGTGCCCAGATACCTTCATCAACGCCCTATCCTCATCCCTTCCTAGGGCTTCCCATCAGCGAGGCAGGTACTCCTGTCGATTGATCTCATAAATTTACTTAAACCCAACTTTACACCCAAAAGGTCCCGAACGAGACGTACAAGGCGGCCGCTCATCTGGTCGTCACGGGAAAGAAACGCCGCTTTCACAACGTCAAGATCATGCTTGCACATCTGGGAGGCAGCACACCATTCTTAGCCCCTCGGGTGGCGGCCCTGTCACACTATATGGGGTGTCCACTTGCCCCGGATGAAATTCTCCAAGATTTTAAGACGTTCTACTATGAAACAGCCCTCAGTTCGCATCCGACGACCCTTGCTGCGCTGGACGCTTTTGTGCCCATCAATCGTGTTCTTTTTGGGAGCGACTATCCTGGTACTGTCCCTTTTTGTTGATAACCCGAGGATCTATCTTTTCATTGAACTCTGAACGTCAGCGGTCAGCACTGCGACCTCGAGATGGTATACTAAGCACCTAGAGGATCACTACGCCGGCGAACCACGCAAGCTAGAATGCATCCTGCGAGAGAATGCGCTTGCCCTCTTTCCACAGCTCCGCGCCTAGACGTCTGGACCCTCATCCTCGGCGAACAGTTTCGTCACCGGTTGCTTTGTCAAGGTCACTTACGAACACACAATATCCCAGAAAGTATGTATGGTGTGAGGTACAGATATGACAGGATATGAGTGACGAATGAATCGAGGGAATCCATCTACATATATAACGATTTGAAAGGGTGCTATCTTATTAAATGTAAACACCAAGCCTGTGGGCAACGCCCATTAGTCGAGACTCGACAAGGTACGGTGTGATACTCACCTCCGCTTACTATGCTCGTAAACCAGATAAGTGATCGACACCGATGGCACGACCTGCAAACAACAGCTTGTGAGTCGTGTTTTTTTTCGAAGCACCATAAAACAGAAACCTTGGCCAACGTCGGAAATAGCCCCCGGTAAAAACCTCTCCAACCATCTCGCTTATATGTCTTTTGGACAACGTCCCAAACGCCCGTATAGCGTTGCGGATGCCCCGGAGAACCTGAAGCCTGTAGTCGGGTACGGACTAGGTTCAAGGGGTAAACGCTGATGGCCCCAACACTTCCAGAAACACTTCCAAAAGCGAGCACAGCGAGGACGCCAGGTTCTTCCAGTCCGGCGGAGCGTAGATATGTCAGCTTGAGAGCTTCAAATGTGCTCATATCGATAGCAGAATATCTGCGAAAGAACGTGAAAAACGAAGCGATATTTTTGACAGGCGACCTACGGGAAAACTCCGATGAGACCGATCTACAGTCGATTTAGGGGTGAAAGAATGCAAAGTAAGGGTGAAAGACTGACAGCTAGTCCACGATAGAATGCCCTGAATCCTCCTAGTTGCCACACACGGCGCGCGGAACCAACCAAACTTCGCTTCTCGCCAGCCGTGCTCATCATTTGGGTCTGTCGGAACTAAGTAACGAGATAGACAGAGAGATGGATTGATCCCATACCTTTAGCGTTTCGATGGGGTATATACCTACATCGTCATCAGCAAGGTACATCACAGCCGCTCGAAACTTACTCAGTTGACTGGATATTCCCCCAATGCCACCTGATAAAAAGCGACTACTAGCACTGATATCTCGGGAGTCTTCGACATGATCCCAGTATCTGGCAAATGCGCGTTTCTGTTCTCGAACGCTGAGTACCACAGGTGGACACGGGTACGTGAAGAGGACGAACTGCTGTCTCATATGACATGAACTTTATGGCGGACTCTGGGAATATCTTCATTACAGAAAGTCCGTTCCCCGTCCAAAAAGCCAAGATGCCACCCTCAGCATATATACGAGCTACAGCACCACCGATGGCATTCAGGCCGCTGACGTTGGGTTTAGGGCCCACGGAGGCCCCTCCCAACTCAGGAGGACGTGTGATCAAGAAAACCCTGAGACGGTCGAACGGAGCAGTGCATGTTCTCGAAACTTGACAACGGTAAGTCGGCATCATTTACGCGTGACGAGAGTTTTACCTGCGCCCGCTATACCGCCTGCCAAGAGAAACTTGAGTACTGGATGGTCCTGTAGCCAATCACGGTGTCCCTCCGGCTCTTCCTCAAGGTCACCTCCGTGGTGAACTGGTGTTGGTTGTTCTCCGGGAACTTGTAATGATGCCATTGATGCAGGATTGTCTTCGGCACTTAGACTGACATCACCTTCCGTACGTCAAGCGAATTCATGAGTGGAGCGCAAACAAAGTGACAAGACGGCGGACCTTCCATGGTCACCCTCGCTGAACCCCTTCCGTCGTCTCCCATAAACTTCTTCACCTCGTAATACCGGTAGATCTCGGAGGTAGATAGTTTCCGAGGGAGGAGTAACAGGAAATCGCGAAACTGTCGAAAGTTGATAACATGGGAGTGGGGTGATTGTGTCAAGAATGTAATGAATTCCGCCAAGGCAATGGGAGAAAGGGTGATCCCTGCGGAGGCTCTGAATACCGGTGCAACGTGCAGCATCGAGGCCACCTACCGGCCTTCTCCAACGCAACCAGGAGTTCCGCTGAGTCTAAATGACCGTTTCCGTCTAGATCGAGGTCGTCGTGGAAGATGGACCACAGCTCTAACAAATAATCTATGAGGGAGGGAACGGGAGAACGATTCCATTTTCAATCATCACTGACCAGCCTCCTTTGCTTCCGCGTAATCCCGGAACTCCGGCCAGGGTATGTGGGTCAGCCTTTGACTGGAGATATGGCCACCACACCGCCGCAATAGTTCGTCTTCATAGACCCTCCGCATGTTCTCGGCCTTTTCTAGCGTTAGTGACTCGCCAAGTGAGATTCCAAGAGTAGCTGCGGTTTCCGAACCCTGAACGCGTGTATTGGACAGGCGTCGCCAAAGTTCATGGAGTCTCCGTTCCCGGTTTTCTTTCCGCTCCTGTTCCCGGAACTCAAGAAGCGTGTGAGGGACAGGACGATGCGGTGGAGGGTCGGACCTGAGTGGTGGAATGAATGGGCGATCCCGAACGCCAGATAGACATGCTTCGTAAATTTCACGCCCTGTGGGTTTGGGACGCGAAGGAGACTCGACCTCGGACATGGAATGAAAGGTCGAGCCTGTAGTTCTCAGATTTTGAAAAGCAAGGGATATCAAAAGGGCATCGTCGAGTGGGACACAAGCGGGCGCTGTTTCAACGAGGTTGGACTGCAAGTGATCTATAATGTTTGTAATTGTTACTAGTAACTTGTGCACCTTCCATGTGCAACTGCACTATAGTTTATGTAAATAAATAACTGCTACTTCCGCTCGTCCTTGCTTTTGTCCTCGCGTGGATTTACTACACAGCATGCTCAGAAGTTATAGGGTCAAAAGTACGGTATTGCTTTGATACATCCAGTTTCACAGTTCCATGCGAAGACAGAAGACGTCGTACTAGTCACCGACACAGAAATGCGGATACAACCAGCGATCCGATACGCTGCAGCCCCCGGACCAGCGCTTGACGAAGCGTTCTAGGCTTCGAGTTTTGCGACATTATCGGTGGAGATGCTTCGAACTTGGTCCGCGCATACTCCAGCGACGTGTCTCTCATGGGAGGTTCCATCCTGATCACCCCGTAACCGGTACGGGAGGCGTTCTCCGGCCATTTCTCAGAGTGTACCGTTGACGGTGGAGTCGTACGCGCAGGCGTATAACTTGACGCGACCGTCGAATGCGATGGCGCCCTGACGTGGCTTGTGAGCAAGGAACCCTCGTTTGTTGATGGAGGGGTAGGGAGCTTGCGTGGACCAAAGAAGGGTCGTGTGGCCTCTGGTCTGACTAGCGACACGAATTGCTTTACCTCGCGGGTTTCCACGGCCGACACATCCTTCACTGGAATTTCGGGTAACGGCCGAGAGGCACGTGGCGGCGTCGGCAGCGGTGGGGGAGGGAGTGGCGGGGAAGGCAGTGGGGGAGGAGGTAGCGGTGGGGAAGGCGCGGGAAGAGAAGGCAGAGGCGGAGAAGGCGCGGGCAGAGAAGGCGGAGGAGGGGGAGGAGGCAGAGGCGGAGTGGGCAGAGGCGGAGCGGGTAACGGCGGAGAGTGATGTGACTAAAAATTGTCGGCAAAATGCATTCCACAAAAAATTCGACGCACGATATGTGTTGTCGCAACCGGAGATTCGCCCAGCGAGACAGATTCAGCTGACCTCGATTTCTGACGTGGAAGGGGAGGTGTCGGGGGACGGTATTCCTGTTGAGATTGAGATCCAATAGCTATTTCACCGAGATCAGTCACTCACTGCCTGTGGCTTGCGTTTGCTGGTCAGCCGTGTCCATGGTGTGGGAGAATGTGGGCGAGATAATGGATCTCCATCATAACTTTCGGATGGGGAGGGTGGATTAAACGCGCTCCTCGACATCTCAAACTCCTGTGACTATGTGAGCATTGCCACATTGGTAACTTCGCTGAGCGCCGTTGCCCACCGTGCTGGCTGGAGACTGCCGCAATGGCTCAGCTTCACCATCAGTTAAAGGTCCTTCGTGTGTCGAAAAATCGACCACCGTGTTAATGGTAGGTAGTGTTGACCGCCGCTCTCTGGAGACCATCCTGTCGATCACATCCTTCCAATCGTCTGGGAGCTGCTCGATACTCTATAAGCGTTGTTCTTCACGGAATGTGAGCATTACTTACTGGTG
This sequence comes from Porphyrellus cyaneotinctus, assembly GCA_038091315.1. NCBI lineage: Eukaryota > Fungi > Basidiomycota > Agaricomycetes > Boletales > Boletaceae > Porphyrellus > Porphyrellus cyaneotinctus. Next base: position 123,630 of record JBBPOF010000005.1, on the reverse strand, counting down.
GTCTGTCACCTGGTATTGGTTGAGGAGGGGGTGAGGAAACCGACGACAGAGAGATTTGCCTGAAAGGTGCCCCTGGAGATGAGGGAGGGGAAGGCGGCGGAGAGGGGATGAATTTCGGGACGGGTTTCCTGTGGCTCATCGAGCGCACTGGCTCCACTTGAGACATGGCTACTGGATACTCAGAAATGCAAGGGCAGTACACTGACGATGGAACCGCTGGTGTACAAGCGGGGGCGAGTGCACGCCAGAAGCGCAGCTGGGTAACAGAGATGAGAAGGATGGACTATTATAAGTGAGTAATGAATGGAAAGACGCGAGCAGGCTCATATAGGGAAGGGGGAGGGGCATGCTTCAAGCTGTACACACGGGTAGCAGTCGTTGGGGGAACCTGCCTTGAGCTCAAGAGCCACGTTTGGGGCAGGATGCTCATGAATGGGACACGACTCACCTCATGTTTTCCATAAATGTGCAGTGCTTGTGAACAGCCGCAGGGTGGTCCATGATCACGACAAATGCGTACCTTCCGTCTCGACTACGTCACGGCCATGGCAACCTACGTTCAGTAGTCCGAGTCTCTGACAAGCCGAGGATCGGGATCCTGATCAAACTTTGTCCGCTCTGGCTCTCTCGCGGGCGTTGTGAGATCGAGCATTGCCTCGAATCGAGAAGTCAAGATGCGTGGTTCCGAATATGGAATGTTCTGTAGAACGAACCCTCCGTGACTGGTTGCGAATCATTCGAAGCCGCGGCCACAACTCACAGCCCTGACGAGCCAGTGATCATACATTGCTCTGCAGTATGAAGTCGAGTGATGTTATAGCAAAGTATATGTGCATATAAATCGTTGAATCGCGTAAGATCAAGATTGAATGAATTTAAAAAACAAAATGAAGTGAGTTGGTGGGTAATCACGTATTAGGGGTATCTATTCGTCGTCGTAAGCGTTGAGAGGCACCAAGTGTCCCAGGTGCGTGAGAACATCGTGCGTGACATTACGGGAAATCGGAATATGCAAATAAGTCAGCAAGAACCACTGGAGGCCCAGAGCAGGGGAAAATGATGCATCATTAAGGCAACAGCGCCTTTTCTTGGACAAGATCATCAAGTCGTTTCACATCTTGATGGTACGATCGAGAGCGTGTGTGCATTTTCGTCTTCCAGTCACGGACCCACCGGGATAAACGTTCGTTTCCAACGGGCTGAGATGTATCCGACGGCGAGAATGACTTTTTCGTTATGAGACCACGTAGCCGATCTCGCCCCAGAATAGGTGCCAAAGACAAGAAGGACAGGAACACGAGCTTCAGGATAATATTGGGAGAAGTTAACAGGGATGAAACCGTCTGGTGACCTGGCGAAGGGGCCGATGCGACCGTCTGAAGGATATCACCGATCTAGCAAGGGATTGGGTAATGTTAAGATCGATATCAAGCTGGGCACATACCTGGCACGTGACCGCTGTCCAAGGGAGGCCACCAATGAATGCGCCGAGAAAGCAGTCGGTCAAAGGCACACCACAGACACCGCATGCAATGTTAATTCCCGACCAGGGTACGAGCCCAATGAGGCGCAGTATTGACAAACGAACCCAAGCCGGTGACTTCGGCGACGATCCGGAGGCTAAGTCTGTCTCGCCTTCCAATGCATTTCGGGTCATGTCTAGCGCACGTGGGAAGAATCTGCTGAGAACCGGGGCAAGGGGTGCGCTGAGAGCGGTGGCTATCACTGATCCGATGGTCGTCAAAAAGGTTAACAGCAGGGTGGCCAGCAGGGGGTGAAACAGAGCACCGGCCAACACATTCTACGGAAACCAGTGAGTCACACGAGTTGATTGGACAGTTTAAAACTAACCCAGATGACACTACCAGGTATGGACCAGGCATGTTTCCAGGCCGCAGTCACGGAAAGCACGCCAATAACGTGTGCGAATGGCATAGGTCCAAGCTGAGAGTACTTTTGGAGTTCTCTACCGAGTTCAGCGAGCTCAGCCAGAGTCCGTGGCCACGTGACCGAGACGGGCAGGGAGTAAAGAGACAAAAAGACTATAAAAGTGGAAAGGGGGAAGAGAAGCATCACCAACAGGATTGGTGCGTGCGCCTGACAAAGACGTGAATTCGTGCACGAGACCAAAGGAAAGTGTTACTGACTGCAGGGTGAAAGGGCCGCCAACGATGCGAAGAACCATCCTTTTCGTTCAGGATGTCACCAAACGTGGTTTGTGATGAAGCCGAAAGCGGGAGGACGAGGTCAAGGTCGCTGGCCGAATGTGGCGATGAGGGGGTTGAATAGTCGGAAGGGTGAAATTTAGACACGTGAAGGAATCCGAGGCACTTTGCAAGTATCAAGGAAAGCATGGAAGGTCGGGTCGTCGCAGACGAAGGAGGTGGGCTATGTACGGTGGAGTGGGAGACTTCGGGGGGGTGTTGTACGGGGAGGACGAGAGAGGAGGAACGACGTCTCCCGAGGGTGTTTATCGACAGGGCGGGACGTACACACGTGGAGGATGCGCGACTTCGATTAGGAGGGGGGACGGCCAAGGCCATGACGAACGCAACGGAGCTGGGTATAAGAGAACAGAGCCGTCCATCAAAAATCAAACCAGTACGTAATTCACGTGATACCGCATGACTCAGCCACTACTAATCTCTGCTGACAAGTCAATCCCTAGTGCGCCCGCCGACTCTCCTGAATGACAGCGCCAAGTTCCTCCAATTTGCGTTTCGACCGCAAGAGCGTACCAAGCTGACTCACTTTGTCAGACCCAAAACACAGGCTGTGGCGTGCGCGAACTTACCCGTTTCTTGGTCAACTTGCGTGCCTTTTTGTCCTGTGAAAAGTGTGTCAGCCGGTCGTTGCCATTCTAGACGAGGTCGCATACCTTGGAGTTTCTCAGCAACTCCAACACTCGTCGCTCATAGGGAGAGAATCCAGCGACCTCGCGAACGACGGACCGCACGAACTTGTTTTTAGTGGATTGGATGCCCTTTCGCTGACTCGGACGAGAGGTTTTGGGAATGGCCGTTGTGGGGCGGCCTTTGTTGAGGCCATAACGGAGGTCTGATCGATAGAGAAATAAGACGAATCCTTCCAGACTTGCATTCTCAAACTCACTGCTGCGTGCCATGATCTCGATGGTCTTCTTGATGATGATGATGATGCCGTTTCGACCAAGACCGTTTGTATCGTGGCTGTGACAGTGGCTGGCAACTGTACAGTTTTTCCCTTGCACAGTTCCAAATTCGGGGATGCCCCTGAGTGACAACGCGACCGTATTCTAAGTCGAGACTAATTATTTGTATAACGAGATCCGACACGTCTATCACCATCTGACCACCCTCACCTTGCCTATACCATTCGCTCCCACAGCACCAAGGTCATCTTGATCCTTCAATACCGAACCGGAGGTGGATCGGTGTCAGAGGCCGGAGCAATTCGACAGACTGCTCACCTCGGACATGAAGTCTGCGTGCGCCACCTTCCTCTTCTTCCTCTTCTTCCTCTTCGTCGTCCTCGTCCTCTACAACATCCTGGATTCGATGGCGTTTGTGAACAAGGGACCAGCGTGAACTAAAAATAGCCTTACTGGGTCAAAGTCTTCCATTTGCTTATCAGCCGCCTCCTCCTCCTCCTCGTCATCGACATCGCCATATTCCTCGTCATCTATCCAGCGTCCCCGCCAGTCTACCATGTCCAACTCCTCTGGACTCTGCGGTCTCAAACGCAACCATTGCATCCGTGGCCCAGACTTGGCTCGCTCGCTCACTTTGAATCCGTATATTCGCGGCTCGTAGATACGCCCTTCCGGTCTCTTTTGACCCCCGTGGGGATTTGGGTTGATAAAAGGTGGCCGCTGTGAGCTGTGGCGAGAGTCGGGAGACCGTCCAGGAGAGAGCGACGACTCTGTCGACTCTGTCGGCTTCCAAAATGGTGCAGGGGCAAGCTCGCGGTAGCTCTGAAAAAACAAGTGTGAGAACGTAGTACCAAAGAATGCCCCTACGTCCCTCAAACACGCGTCAGTTCCCAGGGCTCAGGATCGGGAAGCGAGATACTCAAACCATCAACTCCTTGGAAACGGCTGCTCGGGGGAGTGTATATATCGTTACAATTAGGGCAGTATAGTTTGACCGTATCAATGCCAGGAAGATCGGAGCGACCACACGGCACTACATTGCATCCCATGCAGTAGACCCGCGGGCAGACACCGAATGCGGCGTTTTCGTACTTGTCGACCTGAAAAAAGTGTGAGATTTCGACAGATCGAGTACGTGGCAGAAGCAGACCATGGCCTGCAAGCCGGCTCGTGTCAGGATGTAACGCTGATGCACGAGGCCGTATAAAAGCTCGGCCGATGCTTCCACGATTGAAACGTCCGGGATTTTCGACGTGTCTTCATCTGCATTGCATCATCAATGAATGCGAATCCCGCATGGGTCAAGGGCGAGCGCACCTGGCTCGACGTCCAACACCATCTCCATCGCTTCCTTCCAGAAGGGAACCATGGTGTTCAAGCCCGTCAGGTTGAAATCATCTTCGATAAAGTCCTCCGACACTTCACAGAAGTACTCATGACCGGGAAGAGAACAAAACCAGCTAATCCACGTGAGCGTGGAAGTAGGGGTAGAAGATGCTGGTGAGCCCATGAGTGCAAGTCCGTGGCAATGTCGGTTGGATGGAACTCACTGTAACCCTCCTCAATTTCATCCATCACCTCGTCTGCCTCGCCGTTTCCGCTTATAATTTCTTCCTCGAGCTCGACTTGATCCTCGACCTGCTCCTGTGTCCGCGACATGGAAAAGTTGCACAGCTCAATCCAGCTGGCGCGTTGAATGGGACCCCATCCTGTCTCGATCGGGTAATCGTTGATAAATTCAAACACCGCTACGTCCCTAATGAAACCTTGCACCCCCTCAAGGACTAGTACTCCTGGAAACTACACTTTGCCTGCTCGCTGACGTGGCCCGCCCAGAACGAGGATCCCATGATAACAAGAAGCAGGAGTTGCCCAACCACCCAGCTCAGAGTTACATACAACGAGGCTTTCCATCCCTCCAGCGCATCTACTTCGGCCGCGAACGTGCTCACCGTTGTGAGGCACCCGCAATACCCATCGCCCAGACCCTGCAGCAAGGAACATGCGTCAGGAGAAACAGAAGGCACACCCTGCAGAACATGAAATGCTCCGAGAAGCGCGGTGCCTAACGTATTCGCGGTGAAAGTGCCGAGGGGAAAGAGTTTGATTCGCGGGTTGAGATTGATCGAAAGCAGGTATCTCATCAACGTCCCTGGGAAAGAGAACAGAAGGGCCGCAGTCGCCTGATGTCGGTAATTGGCAGGCAAGCGGAAATATGCAGGGAAGGTGGCAGCGTAGGTCAAGATGGATAAGAGGGTGATGCAATACCGCACGTTTTTCTTGGGTGGTCTCAGGGATGGAAGATAGGGTAAGATCGAGCCGGAGACGTACACCCCGAACATGAGAGAGGCCAACGATAACAAGAGGGTAACCCATGTTTTAGTGAGTCCGTCTATAAACTGGAGACGTAATATAAGGCGAGTAAGTCGATAAAGGGAGAGAGTCTTACGTCTCTAAGACCTCCTCTATGAAACTGTCCAGAATTAACCCACGAATTGAATACATCGACTTGCCAGCCGGAAAACGTGGTCAGGGATCCACAAAATCCTACAAGCGATCAAGAGTCAGCCATATAGTGTGGTGAAGGGAATCGCAGTCACTGGTCCTGACCGGTTGTGACGGCCGTATACAAAGGTCCATACCTTGTAGGGGTGGGTGACTGATGGGGGAAAAATGGAAAGCACGCTCACAAGTTACCGAACGGGCCTTTCATGCCCAGGGCAATCCCCATGATGAAACAGCCGGTCGCTTGAACGTAGGCTAGTGGAAAAATGCTCTCCCCAGCATATGTCACCAAAGCTTGGAGGCCCAGCCTGGCAAGTACGCCGAAGATGGAAGCGGGCATGAGAAGGGCGAGGACATGAACTGAGAACGGACGATATATCTTGGCAGAGGGTAAATCTTCGGCCTCGTCTGGGGGAAGGTCTATAGAGGCCAAGGAATCGGGAGAGGTCACCGTATGGTGGCTGGCGATAATGGAACCAACATCGTGATGACGTTCGGTTACGGGTCGAACCATCGGTGCGTCTTTTCACCGACTGTGTTGGGTTCTGACCCCCTGAGTACCAGGTCACATGACCCATTTATGATACTCGTACTGCGGCCAAGGTCCATTGCCATCTCACACATAGCTTCAACATGAGCAACATGGAGAGTCAGTGCATCCAACACGATCACTTGTAGTACGTCTAACGTACCCACAGAAACCTTATTCCAACTCAAAGTTCGCCCGCAGCCATGACCGTCCGAGTTCCACTCTGACCACCATATCACACAGTTCACCGCAAAGACGCTCAACAGACAAGCAAAGAAGGCGCAGAAAGACGAGACTGGAGAAAAGGCGAGATTAAAAAAGGTCCGTCCAACCTTGGACGTCCAGCTGTCTTATCTCAGACAACGACAGGCGCTTCAGCAAGGCAACAACGACGGCGCACGGATATACGCTTCCAACGCGATCCGGAAGAAATCAGAGGCTTTGAATCTACTTCGTCTAGCTAGCCGTCTCGATGCTGTCGCGAGCAGGGTGGAGACCGCGGTCACCATGAGACAGATAACGGGTAACATGACCTCCGTCGTCAAAGGGATGGACAGAGCAATGGAAAGCATGAACTTGGAAAAGGTACGTTGTGCAAACGAGATGCACCACGTTTGGTAGAATCTCATCGTTTCCAAGATCTCGCTCGTGATGGACAAATTCGAGGGTCAATTCTCGGATCTCGACGTACAAACGTCTTACATGGAGGAAGCCATGTCCAGCACGACAGCCGTCTCCACACCGCAAGATCAAATAGATCAGCTTCTGCGGCAGACGGCAGAAGAAGCAAACATAGAGTTACAGCATGATCTCGCTGCCAAGGACCTCTCCGGTGTCGTGCCTGATCTATCCAAAGGCGAGACGATCGGCGACGAGGATAACAAGCTGGTAGAAAGACTGAGAGCCCTTCGACCCACAACATAGTTGCACTAGTATTCATGTATTCACTCGACACGCAATGCAGCAACTGGCTTGTCATAGAGAAAAAGAGCGACGTGAGTCAAGTACTATCAAAGGATATACCAAGCAATAAAAAGCGATACGAGTATGCAACACGAGATTAGATAGTGAAAATTTATGAACGACCAAGAACGAACTCAAGTCGCATATAAGCATCAACAATATCGTGGACATCATCCACTGTGACTTTCGACAAAGACAGAAAACTCCGTGACGAGTCTCCTTCTCTCTCGCTCGCCGAGACCAGCTTCAGCGAGGAGATTCTCAACACAGGCCAGCAGCCCAGAAGGACCATCAAGAGGGATAGCATGTGCATCAAAGCGGCAGACCTCTGAAGAGCATATCAGGACTGGGTAGAAGAATGAACAAGAGTCCTTACGGTTTTTGAAAGTCTGGAATTGGGACTCGGACAGTAGACATTCAAACGTCTTGGTGACATCCATTCCGTTTGTTCTGTTTTTATCGACCTTGGCCTTTTCCCGCGCCAGGATCAACCCCGGCATCAGGATCTCTTCACGTAAACGTGAGGGTGCCCAGGAAAGTCCCAAGCCAAGATCGAGAGAACGTCCCTTTCCTTTGGGTTTACGTTCCACGGGATTTGGACTTGGTTCGTCCGATGTATTGTAGCTTGGTCCCCGAGGATGCTTCGCTCGAGCATCGAAGACGGCATGCAATGGCGTTGTGGGCTGAGATTGGGGGAGACCGGTCGTGTATTCACGGCAATCATTTTGGTGCGGCTCGTTTGGTAGATTGAAGGTGTGAGGATTCGGGGAACTAGGGAGCGAAGAAGGATGCTCAAAGGCGAACGTTCCATGTGAAGTACGTAGGACTCGCCTGCCAGACGCGCGACCCCAACTGGAGGATTGACCTGCGGGCGTGTTGCTCCCAACATCCTTTCCGGTTGACTTTGTCTGCAGGGAAACAGACGAAAACGAGATAACGGATGTGCTACCCATATGATCTGGCTTTGACTGAAACGACATGGGCGAACCTGCCGTGCAGTAAGAATTTCCGCCTCGCGTAGAGTCGTTCGACATGGTCCGCTCCAATGAGGGAAGATGAGCGTTTGAATGGGATGAGTTGTCCGATTGGACATGCGTCTTCTGCTGATCTACGGTAGAGGAACTCCTGTTGAGCGCGGAGACGGGACGTTCGAAATCAAAGCTGCCGAGTTTTCCACGGTGGCTTGTCATGTTGCGGAAAGGGCCGACGGGTGGCCGCTTGCGTGATTTCTGCTCATCGCTGTTCTTTGCTTTTGACGTGGAGAGAAATCGGGGGGTGAAACGCCCTTTGGGTGAAGGAGTGTTATGGGTGTCTGCGTGTGACTGAGAGTTCGAGACGAGGACTTGCTCTCGGTGAGCTATGGCGACAGCTTTGCCTTTAGACAGAGCACTGGGCAGCGAGGGAGAATCAACCTCTTCACCTGGCCGCTGTGGGGTTGGTGGGGTATGGATGATCTGGGGTATTAGATGTAAGCGATGTGAAGATTGTTCGATCTCTTCCGAAGAAGCCGAGTCTACGGTGGGCAAGTTGTGGAAGACGGGATGGCGTGGGAGGTGTGACGAAAGGTGATTTCGAGATGCGGGAGAAGGGACTGGTGAAGAAGGGAAATCGAAGGACAGACCAAGGTTGTCGATGGGTCTGTCTGGGTCTGCAAAGAGTTTTTCTTTTTCCTTGCCCTTATTCCGACCTCCGCCGTCTGGAGCAGCCTTGCGGACGGTTCGATGGGAGGGTTCTTCGGGAAGGGCGACTGCGCTGTCGTGAGGTGGCCGTTCTGAACCGACGGAGTGTCTCCTACCATGTGCGCGACCGGCTTGAGGGAGTTGTACGTGAGGGAGAGGCAAGTGACTGGCGGATGATTTTGGAGTGCTGCGCTGAGAAGTACCGAGACCGAATGAACGGCGACGTGGGCTTGCGGACAAAGGGAGAGGACCGGAAGGGGTAGGGATAGAGTGGGGAGATTTCGAAGGGTCGATAGTTCTTGGAGTAGTAGGGCGAGAGATGAGTCTAAATGAGCGTTTTGGAGGAGAGTTGATCCTGGGTTCTGAAGCGGAGGTTGAGGTGGACGCTTTTCGGTCGGGGATTGGGGTTGAATGGGGTGTGGAAGAGGATCTGCGAGTCAAGGAAATGCCGAAAAACGTGTTCCAGAGCAACTTGCGCCTGGTAGAGGAGGGCGTTTCGGAGCGGGGAAAGCGGTTATCGTCAGAATCGTAATCACACGTGTCGGTGTATTGATGATGGTCTTGTGTGGGGGCGTGGGTATCTGTGCTGTGGTGGTGGTGGTGGTATGTAGAAGGGTAGCGTGCTTGGGTGGACCTGTTCCTCAAGACATCGGAGGGAAGTGGGGTGATGGTAGAGTGAGTAGCGGTTGTTGTGGAAGAGATGGGGCGGATGGACGACTTGAGATAGCTTGAGGGTGGGTTGTCTGATGAGGACGGGCGACGGGGACGGGAGTCGGGAGGTGGGTCGGATGGTTGTGAACGTGAACGTGAACGTGAACGAAAGAAGGCCTTGAACTGGAATGCAAGCGGTCAGGTCTGAAAGAAAAAGAGAGAGAGAGACAGACAGACCTTGTTTTCGAGGGTGGCCATGTCGTCGCCCTGGCTTAGGGGAAGTGTTCGAGGGTGAGAAGGGGGGGTCATGAAAGAGGACGAGGGGGGGGGGTTACCGATGGCGTCATTTATTATAGTTGTCGGATGGCGTGTGTGTGGGGTCGCATTGATGTTCCGTCCACTTCGTCGCCTTCTCATCGCTCGCTCGTCCTCGTCCTACGCCCCCGTCGTCGTCGCGCCGTCTTTTCCTTGCGTCGACGCACACGCCGAGCGAGCGAACCGCATCATCGCTACAGACTCTGGCCCCGAACCTCCCTACGCCCGTCCAAGTCCCCTCTCTTACAATCTCTACCGTCACTCCACTCCCATTTCACTGACTTACGCACCGTCCCTTCCCTCCTTCGATATCGCGTACGAGACTTGGGGTTCCCTCTCTCCCTCTAGAGATAACGTCATCCTCCTTCACACCGGCTTATCTGCTTCCTCCCACGCCGCTTCCTCTCCCTTGAATCCAGCACCAGGTTGGTGGGAAAAATTCATCGGCCCAGGAAAGGCCCTCGACACCAACCAGTTCTTCATCCTATGCACAAACGTCCTCGGTGGATGCTACGGCTCTACAGGCCCATCCTCCATCGATCCTTCAACAGGCCACCGCTATGCCACCAACTTCCCCATCCTTTCCATATTCGATATGGTCAAGGCTCAGTTTTCCCTCCTCGACTCCCTCGACATCAATCGTGTATACGCCAGCGTCGGCTCTTCCATGGGTGCAATGCAGAGCCTCGCCGCAGGCTGGCTATTCCCTGATCGCGTCCAAAAAATAGTCAGCATCAGCGGCACAGCCAGAAGCTCCCCAGGAAGCATCGCAATGCGTCACGCCCAAAGGAGCGGTCCGTACCTTTATTATCATCCTTGCCCCCTCATTCACATCCATACAGTCCTCATGGCAGACCCCAATTGGAACAACGGCTTCTATTACGACGCATTGCCTCCCCACACCGGAATGAAGCTCGCTCGTCGTCAGTACCCCCCACTTCAGAATGACCATCTCTGATCTCCTCGCAGAAATCGCAACCATAACTTACCGCTCCGGTCCAGAATGGGACGTGCGCTTCGGTCGCAAGTTGCGCGATGACATTCCTTCCACATCACAATCCAGACCCTCGCTCTGCCCAGACTTTCTCATCGAAACCTATCTTGATCATCAGGTTCATTTCCTTCCGAACACCCTCCATTGGACTCGTCACTTACCCTTGTCTTCAGGGAGAACAGTTTTGCTTGAAATACGATGCCAACTCCCTCCTCTACATCTCAAAGGCCATGGACCTCTTCGATCTCACTTTCCCTGCCCTCGAACAACTTGGCATGCATCCTCCAAAATCACCCCTTTCAGAATCATCCTCGTCACAAGGCGCCTCCCACTCCAAGTCGCACCTTCCTCCAGCCAACCAGCCTGCACACTTGCCTGAACTCGCCAATGGCCTTGGTCCGCTCGCATCCACACCAACCTTGGTCTTGGGTGTACAAAGCGATATCCTCTTTCCAGTCGAGCAACAACGCGAACTCGCCGACGCGCTTCGAATGGCAGGTAATCCCCACGTCAGTTACTTTGAGCTCGGTGGCGTATGGGGACACGACACTTTCTTGTAAGTGCTTCTCTGCTTGTTTATCTCGGGGCGGGAAATGTGGGGAGCGCGACAAGTTGTCAAACGTCTCACTATTATATACCACCGCGCCGTGTATCTCGCACGGTACATCCCGATCGATCCTGCCCCATGACACCGGCCGGAGCCTCTTCAATGAAACATGTCGATCACGGGACGTTGGGCACTGATCATTAATTTATTTTCTCCCAGGCTCGATGTACTCAACGTTGGCGGGGCCGTGAGGGGATTCCTTTCATGAGCTTCGGCTGGTAAGAGTAGATCGTTGAAACGCTGAGGAGTGTATAGTGTTTGTAGTCGTACACACGATTGTCGTTGCTCTTGCATGATTCGCTGCTGTCGTCTCTCAATCGCGTAGATATCCGGAATGCTTTTAATCCGTGTGTCCTGGCGTGACATATCCAGCTACTACGGGTGGCAGTACAACCGTAGGTGACCACGACCATCACCATCTTTCTATCGACATGAATCGAATATTCGGCACGTCCGCTACCAAGAAGCCCAAGCCAACGCTCCAGGATGCCATCAGTTCCGTAGGTCGTCTCCCGACCGATTCTGGCGACATCCATCGCTGACCGCACGGTGGCCCAGACAGATACTCGGATAGCCTCGATCGAGGTCAACATCAAGAAACTCGATGGCGAGCTGCTACGGTACAAGGAGCAGATAAGCAAACTCCGTAACGGACCAGGCAAGGTGACGTTCCCCCGACTGTGCCGTGTCATCCCCGCCACTCACGCACCGCAGCGCGCGATCGAACAACGCGCCCTGCGCGTGCTCCGTCAGAAAAAGATGTACGAAGGTCAGCTCGCCCAACTCGCCCAACAGTCGTTCAACATGGAGTCGGCGGCAATCGCCACGGAAAACTTACGGAACACGATGGCGACTGTGGAAGCGATGAAACTCGCCAACAAGGAGATGAGGAAGCAATATGGAAAGATCGATATCGACAAGATCGAAGTGCGTGTGTCATCTTGCCAAGTGGCCTGTGTTGACTGGTCGGTAGAATATGCATTACAACATGGAGGAGTTGCTGGAGCAGGCCAACGAGATACAGGAATCGCTGGGGAGATCGTACGCCGTACCTGACGAACTTGACGAGGCAGATCTCGAGGCAGGCAAGTGCTCCGCACAGTCGCATCTCCTGTCGCTCACTGTTCTTTTAGAGCTCGATGCGTTACAATTCGAAGAGGAGGAGGAAGGGACCTCGTATCTTACGGATCTCAACAAGGTCCCAGACTTTGTGGACGAACCTCCGGTTGAGCTCAGCGAAGTACGTTCTTCTGTCTTCCATCATACAACAACCACCGTTCACGTTCCCTATAACAGCCTGGTCACAAAGAAGCAGTCAAGTCGACGGGATAAGGGACCACACGCTTCTCTTTTATCGGATTTTGTATTATGCCCATGTATACAAGGTACATATTAATCAAGGCAGAGCTAGGGTATCAAACAGTCTTAGATGTTAGCGTCAACCATATCGCTTCATACCATCAGAGTCGGCGAACCAGTCGTCAGTGCCATGAGATTCTTCCGCAGTCGCAGTGTTGAAAACGACGGATTTGCTCTGCGAGTCTATGGATCTTGTCAAGCACGCTCAACTCTCGGAGAGGTAAACGTACATGCTTCAAATGCCTCCAATCCATTTTCCCGACCAATTCCACTCTCCTTCATACCACCCCTGTAATAAGTGGTTCAATCCCGATGTGACGTGTTTCTTCATAGACACGTACCAAGGAGAACTGGGATCGTTGCGATGGTGTGTATTTACCCATACGAGACCTGCTTCGATCGCATCTGCAACACGGTGTGCTGTTGACAGATTAGAAGTCCATATCCCTGCTCCCAGCCCATATTTGCATGCGTTGGCGAGCGCTACACCTTCTTCTTCTCCCTGAGATGGTTCATCATGTTAAGAATCCCGAACAAGAGACCTGCTGCTTACACGAAACTTCTTGATGACGACCACAGGCCCAAATATCTCTTCTTTCCATAATTCATCGCGGGTGTCCACGTCTGTGATGACCGTTGGCGGATAAAAGCTCCCTCCGGAAAAGTCGAAGCCATCGAGATCCGACTTCCCCGTCATTCGTTCTCCGCCGGCAACAACTTCCCCGCTTTTCCGATTTCGAACCATGTGCTCAATCCGTTCGAGTTGCTTGCCGGAGATGACGGATCCCATTGAGGTTTGAGGCTTTGAAGCTGAAAATAGCTGCTGTCTCGCCATTCCCTTCAACGGAAGATCAAGATGGAAAACTTACGGTCTCCCATGCGCCGTCGTATTCTGTCCACCTTGTCAAGAAATACTTGCATGAATTTATCATATATTCGTTCCTGAATAATAATCCGGGTCCCTGAAACGCAAGTCTGTCCAGAAGCAATGAACGATGCAAAAGCAACGCCGTTTACTGCCGAGACAAGGTCTGCGTCATCGAACACAACAATCGGAGTCTATCCATAGGGTCAAACAGGAACCCAAGGAGTTTTCTGAAACTCACTTTGCCGCCCAGCTCGGCAGTATATGCAACCAGATTCGCGCCAACCACGGCACCCAATGTGCGCCCGGTTTGTGTTCCAGCCTTTATGTGTGAGTTGCTGATCTGAAACATGATGGCTAGTATAAGCGCTTACCGTTATATCAACCTTGCGAAGGAGTGGATGAGAGGCGAGTTGCTTCCCTGTGGCGTGTCCGTAACCAGGCAGAACAGTGAACACGCCATCAGGCACTGTGGGATGGTCGGTTAATAGGACAACAAACACTACAGGTTACCAACCGCCTGCCTCTTGCGTTAGTTTGGAGAATTCGAGCAATGAAATCGGCGCGAGCTATCATGTCAAGAATTAGAAGCGAGCAAGCTCGAAATAGTGAGTGCTACCTCTGACGGTTTGACGATGACGCTATTACCAGCAGCCAATGCAGGTGCAATCTTCTTTACGGCGATAAACAAAGGATGATTGAAAGGCTAATTTGGTTCCGTTCTAGCGAGAGTTTGGAGAGGCGGCAAGTCGTTTAAAAGCTCACCGTGATTTGCGCCACGACGCCGAGTGGCACACGATGCACAACGTTGAGTAATTTTCCTTGGGTCGGCGCCACGAATCCTTGGTGTGTTCTCAGTAGGGCAGAATAATAATGTCTGTATTCTTTGGTTGAGTCGGGATTGTCAAGTTCACGCAAGAATAAAATTGACAGACAGCCAATCTGGCAAACGGCCAATCTGAGCGGTCATCTCTCGAATAGCTCTTCCTGTCTGCAGGGTCTCAAGATTTGCCATGGTTGGGGTGTGTTCCTCGAGTAGTCGAGCCAAGCGCGAGAGCACATTAGAACGGGTTAGGGAGGACGCTTTAGACCATACGCCAGATTGGTATGCGGCATGGGCTGTAGATACAGACATGTCCACATCTTCAGCCGTAGCAGCATCCACGCTGTATTTACATGAAGAGAGAGATAGTTATGCGGATCAAGGTGGACGCACGAGCAAATGGCTTCCCCTGTCGCTGGGTTGCATACGGTGAACCTATGTAGGATATTATACTTTCTCGGCCTTAAAAAAAATCTGTTGAGAATATGCTTACGGTACTCTTGGTGGTCGGGTGGGTGGGTGGGCCAGCTGGTAGTGGCGAAGAAGACGGTGAGACATCATTGATCAAGTGTGGCTGTGTTCGGTGACCGCGCCATAGACGCGATATGATCACGTGATATTATGAAGACCACGGGAGAGAGGATTTCAACCCATTCAATGACCGTCATGTCCACCCAGCCTCCCCTTCGACGATCCACCAGAGCAACCTCTGTCGGCCCAGCTGGGACAGTCCACGCCAGAGCAGCTCCGCTCCCAATCACTAATGGCACCGCTAAGCCCCCTCCTGCCAAATCCACAAAACCTGTCGCCAGAACCACCAGTCGATCTTCCAAGCGCGTGTCCTCACCTGTCCGCGAGTCACCCCCTAGGAAGCGGGCTCGGTCCGGAGGCGTGCAATCCGATACGGAGGACCGCAAAACGGCTGTGTTGAAGAAAACAATGTCTGGCAGAAAACTAGGCAGAAAACCAACCCTCAACGGCCTGCCTACTGTGACTGAGGAGCACCAACAACTGAAACCGTATTTCAACCCCCTTCCGACCCCTCTTGTCCACCCAAGACCCACCAACCAACTATTCGTATGGGGTGCCGGCAACTTTGGTCAATTCGGAATGGGCCCAAAGTCTTTGGGCGAGTTCTCCTTTCCCAAGCGGAATCCATGGGTGGATGCAAAAATAAAAGAAGGTACATTCGGATCCGAAGGCGCTGGCCTCGAGGCAATAGCAGCGGGAGGGTTACATACCCTTTTCATTGACGAAAGGGGCACGGTATGTCATTCCACGTTCCTGCTGTAATTGCGTGCTCACATATCTTGCAAGGTCTGGTCATGTGGAGTCAACGATGACGCCGCGTTGGGTCGCGTCACGAAAGATGTTCCTGATCCGGACAACCAAGACTCCTTTATAGATGTCGACACTATCACCTCTTATCCTTATCCGCTACAGTCTTTGGTGGACGAGAACTTCCGTGCTGTGCGCATCGCCGCAGGCGATAGTGTATCTGCTGCCATCAGTTCCGAGGGCGAGCTGCGCGTTTGGGGGTCTTTTCGAGTAAGTGATCACTTTTACTCCGCTTGTTTACAGGTCATAACGTACTTCACAAATGAAAGGCCAATGAAGGATCCCTCGGATTTTCCAGCGACGTCAGACATGAATTTTTGCCAGTGTCCATCCTCCATCTGGCTCACAAGCCCGGCGATTTCGAAAGGGCAGTCTCAGTTGCTGCTGGAAATAACCATCTGCTGGTGCTAACAACCCACGGCAATGTCTACGCTTGGGGTGCCGGTGAGCATGGCCAGCTTGGTCGCAAAATCATCGATCGTCGTAAAATTCACGGCACGGTTCCTGAAAAGATCGCCCTTGGTACACGGTCCAATCGGGCAGTCGCTATCGGGACAGGCAATTATTGTTCATTCGCTGTCGACGAATCTGGCGACGTATGGGGATGGGGCCTCAACTCGATGGGCCAAACTGGACTCGATGTCTCTGACGAAATTCAATCACCGAAGAAAATCGAATCACTCTCCAAGAAAGCCCTCGAAGGAGACATCGTCGTCCAGATCGCGGGCGGAGAGCACCACACCCTGTTTTTGACAGCTGCTGGAAAGGTCTACGCCTGTGGCCGGTGTGATGGTGGTCAACTCGGTCAAAAGGAGGATGACGAAAAGTACAAGGCGCGGCCCAACAAGGATTTCGTCGTCGAGCCTCTACAGGTCCCTTTCGACGATGTCGACGATCCTATCGTCCACCTCTCTGTTGGTACGCACAACAACATGGCGATCTCAAAGGATGGTCTCCTCTATGCCTGGGGCGCAGAGACACAAGGAGAGTTGGGCGTCAAGGAGAAGGAAGCCAAGACACCCACCCCAGTGGTTCGACGTGAAGGAAAGTTTCTGGCCACCACAGTCGCGTGCGGTGGGCAACACACGCTAGGCCTGTTCAGAAGTAAGGAATAATGAAACGCCGACCTCTAGACTGCATCACCCAATCGAGCGGACCATTTCCATGCATGCCTTGCTACGCACGCGCATCACGCTAGCCCTGTTACTTATTATTGAATTTGTCCCATGATGTATCTACTCCCATCACATATACATATCAATCAATCAATTCTAGAGTGCAACATAGTCCTAATTGGTCATCCAAGTCTTGAGACAGCTATCAACTATAAGTAGCAGCCAAACGTCCGACAATGTATTCCTCAGTTGTCACAGACCCGTATTTGCTTGGACTCGTTGCGCTAACACAAGTTGGAAGGGCCTCGATCACCGCGTCGAAATTTGGATTGCAAAAGAAGGCAATCGACTGGCGGGTGGGTGTCGTGCTTTCCGTGTCGCTGATCTTCTGTGCTGGTGGGGCCACCACTCGATGAAGTGTGGAACGAAACACGTCATTGCTCCAACGTGCTAATAGGTCTCCCGCATTGACGACGATGGTTCCGGGCTAAAGGTCGCCATCAGTGCTTCGCTCGGAATCGTACTTCGGAATGTAAACGTACAATAGGGACCGCAGGCTGAAAGTTTAGGGTATGTGGGTTCTGAACTTCTAATCCTCCAACCTGTGAACCAAACGAGTCAAGATAGGGAGACCCGAAGCCACCGACATTCACGCACGGAGTCCTGGAATAACAAGGTGATAGTCCCGTAATCTGTGAACACGAGGTTAGCATCAGAACAGACTGAAACCACGGCAAAAACATACCTGAATGCGCGCCTGCTCTTGCTTGCCCCTCTTGCGAGAGTAGTTTGGCGCGCATAGGAGGATACGAAAGCAGCCGCAAGTTATGGGACTGTTGGTCAATCTTCTGGTCAAAGAAGGACTCGGGAAGGTCCAGCCCCAAAGCAACAGAACGCATCACGGATACGTGCAACTCGTGGCATGTCTTGCAAGATCATCAAGGACACCTCCTTTACAGACGCCGGCGCTCACTTACCTGGAAGAACTGAAGCATGGTTTGTTTGAACCCTGGGGCATCAGCTTCGCTTGGCCATCTGTTCTTCCAAACGGGGTCCCAATCACGGCCAATCTCCATTGATTCTTTCGTGTCAGGGGCCCTGGCACGCAAGCTTGCTATCTCGGTTGCATCGGCAGACTGCGTGACGCGTTCCCGACCTACTTTAACGTAACCTCTATTGGCACGAGGGTCGTCCCAGGCGACTTGGTCCTGCGTTTCACATCTCAGTAGCATCATTCAAATATTGAGCTCGGGCGTTCACATACCTTGATTGCTTGTGGTAAATTAAAGAAAGTTACACTCTGCAGGCGTGTTGTTCGTGACGTTGGCGGTTAAATTTATTCGCCGAGGTCTTACCTTCTTATACACGTTGTCGATCACGCCCCCAGGTATTCCATGACCACTCAAGTACACAAAGCCAGCCTCTTTGAAGGCATTCACAATGTCGTCAGCAACGCGACGCCTCTCGGACAGCGCGGCACTTGCACGGAACGCAGAGAAGTCGATTATCGGAATGCGGAAGTTGGAGCGTAGATCCTGAGTTGAGTGAGACTCATCTCTGGGGAAGCAATTGGCACATACCTCGGCGAGGGTGCTATATCTTTGCTGGGGGGAGGACAGGACAGGCAAGTCCCTGAGGAGAGTGAGTGAACGACGCAAGCCAGACATGTTTCAGGATCACGGTGTAGTAACGGTTACCTACTCACGCTCGCGTGTTGATTAGACGCTCGCACGCGGGACACGAAAATTCAAGTTGATGGCATACGATGTACTACATATACATACATAGGATTCGACACGAATGCAACCTAGACATGCACCTAACACAACGCCATAGGATCAATAAGTCTCCCATACGACGTCTGGTAATATCTTCCTCATCACTGCTCAAATGAATTCATGCCAACGCACAGTATGAATGAACTCACGTTCCCAATGCTCCAGTGCTTCGTCCTTCTGCCACACACCCAACGTGTTATTCATGTCAGTCAACACAAATTGGTCCTCGGTGTCTTTTGACCACACATCCCTCCCCTGCAACTGAGATATTGAAATCTCCCTCTTTGTCAGGTTGGACAGTATGTCGCGACGGAGGTAAGAGTGGAGGTAATCTGCATCTACAGCTGGACGGAATGTGATAGGGTGATGGGACGGCGAACAAAAGAAAACCTATCAACGCTGTAAGTGCTTGTCGCAAGGTTGAAATCATGATTCACCATGTTGAGGAAATCAGAGTAGGACTGATACTCCACGATCGAGTTTGGTAGATCATGGAAGACCCTACATTGCCCGAACACCCTGAGCAGCGTAGTAACTACGGCTCGAGTAGGTTGCGAGCCAAGCCGGCCTGCAAAGTTCTGTCCGTGCAGGTCAGCTCAGAATAAAGGTGCGAAGTATCTTGGGCCCGGTCTCACCACTACGACTACCCCATCTGGCTTCAGGATCGACTTTAACTCGATCCAAAATTCAACGGAGAATAGATGTTCCGGTACACCTCCTCCAGAAAAGCAGTCATGGATGACAATATCAAATGTCGTAAAATTGAGCTTTTTCCCCTCGTCCGATTGCAAAGTAGCGCGTCTATTGTACACCCAGTTACGAGCGTCCTCCAAGAAAACACGGTCATCACCAGGATAAGCAAGGCCAAAGTACCTCCTTGCTGCGTCATACACTGCAGGATCAATCTCTACAATCGTAGTAGAGATCCCATGTCGAATCAATGCATCGGCTGAAATACCAGCACCAAGTCCTCTGCAAATCGCAGCAGTGGATAAACACAGATGAGATGAAAGACAAATCAATCACTCACATAACGAGAGCACTTTCTCGTTTACCTACGTCGCCTTGTAGATTGCTGTTTACGAGTCGCACCCCCTCCTGTAAAACAAATGTGGTATAGAAGGAATCACCGAGCGGCGTTCCGGCCTGGTCTATTCGGGACGGCATACCGTCGAGGAAGGCAACAAGCGACCCAATCCAAACGCCCCCCAAGAGCGAGTGTGACGCGCGAAGATAGCGAATAGATTGTGTGGTGGTTGGATCCGCCCCCTCTGCCTTTGGAAGTTGAAGCTCTCCAACTACAATAACCCCGGTTATGGAATCTTTTGAGGAGAGAATACGAAGTGGATAACCCGGGCTTTGATATGGGAATGTAGCAGATACGGAACCTGAAAGGGTCGGAGACCAGAGGGCCGGAAGGAGAAAGAACATGGCAGGAATTGAGATAGCCCAGAGCGTTTTCGCCATGCCAATTACATTCGATGTGGAAGCCGCCCTGCTAGGTGGACGGGACGCGCCGAGCCTCTGCAACGCCCACACGAGTGATGCTAAACTTCCCAATGCAAGGAACTGTAAGGAAGACAGTTCGCCTCTCAGTCTCGAAGAAGACGGGTGGAACGATGGCACCCACCACAACGTCCTTGTGAGCGCCGAGAGAGAGGTGACGAACGACGAGCAGGGTAAGCGGACGTAACTGCGGAGCATTCGCTGCCAAAGTGATAGTCGCGAGCGTAAACTGGATTCAAAAAGGGCATCAATTCAGAGAATCTGAGATGTTAACAACGACTTACGTCGATGCTCGCGGCCAACGATACTGCGAGGTAGATTACTGGGGCGAGAACTATTGCATGGGTAACGAGTGACCCAAGTGCTGGATCACCACTCCTTGCAGAGAAGACACCGAACCAGTAGGAGGTGTGTGGTGCAACCTGGACAAGTGTTGCGAGGGATGGTAAAAGTACGGAGCGTGACGGCTTGGGGAGGATGATCGCCAAAGCCGTCGTTGTGTATGCCGCATAGGTTATATACCGAGCGGTCGCAACGCTGCCGAAAAGTGGGTTGATTGCCCTTTCGTACGCTGCGGTAAAGAGCGATATGCCAATACTAATGGCGAATATCGAAAGAAATGTTTCAAGAGTACTACCTCCTTATCTCCCTTCCACCGAAAGCTTGACAAAGTTGTAACGGATATGATCACAAAAATTGGATTGCATCTCAAGTAGAGATAATCAGAGTGACATTCTCTCGGTCAGATCGTCGATATGAATATTCAATCTTTCAGCTTCACGACCAGCTGCAACTGCATCCCCATCCATGGTTATAGCTTCGGTTAACCCAGGCAATGTCGTCGCCCCGTAACCTAACAGAATAGGCCATCAGTCATCCTCACCGCACATGTAGTGTCGCTTCCGGACTTACCCAACCACTTTCCTGGGGCTACCCCAAGATGCTTATACCACTCACGATCTTTGATGCCTTCTTCCGAAATGAAGCCTCGTTCGAAAGCGATCAGCTTGTAATTCACAGCCTGTACACGTTTGAGTGCCTGCATCAGTCGCTTTCTCGGAAGCCTGTAGGATGTCAACGATCAATAGACGTGGGTGTTAGATTACATGAAGAGCAAACATGAAATCCGTTAGTTTTCCATCTTCAGGGGACTTGCACTCCTTTCCGATACATTTCGCGACTTTGCAAATCCATTTCTTGAACTTCCGGTACAGTTTGCGTCTGAATGCTCGTCTTTTCTTCAATTTCCTGAGAATGGTCTTAAGTTTACCCTCGGCTTCGGCTTTCTCAGTATCAAGTCGCGTGCTGGCCTCTTGAAGAGACTGGATGGACTGTCGCAGAGGAGTGAAGTCGACCTCGAGCGATGAAGCGACACTGAGTTGTTCCACCCTACGGGAGGAATGGTAGGTTATATCGTCCGAAGCAGTTGCGAACACAAACGTACCTGTCGAGGTACGATTGTAGCTCCAGGGAATAGTGGGTAGTGTTAAAGGGCAAGACAATGTCACCGGAGAGGCGGAGAACTTGGAGACCTATATGCTTGGCAATCGCGACCTGGCAAGCGATCAACTCCCAGTGTCTAGTGATGACCCGAAAAACATACATGTCGAGAGAAACCAGGGTCACCATACACTTCCTGCCAGTGCTGTGAATCAAAGACCGAGTGATAATGGTACACAGGATCGTGCAGAGTAGAGGTGAACCCTGCTTCTGAACTAGCCACCTGTATAGACATCAAGTCAAGCTCCACCAACTGCTGTAAGTTTCCTCACTCCGATGTACTGCAAAAAGACAGTGTAGTCACTGCCAGATCCTAGGGGCCTTACACCCAATTTGTCAGCGCTCAACTCCATTTCTTCGTATATAGCGGCCGACTCCGCGTCAAGGTTTTCCCCAAAGAGTTCACCCTGATCCAGGCGTGCATCCCAAAGAGACCGTCCTTCAGAAGTCGGATGGGGGACTTGCTCGGCGGTACTACGCAAGAGATGTGCAAGAAGCGGTGATGCAGATGCTTTCAGGTGTGATCCGGACACGGACGTGTCTGAATAACAGAGTAAGACGAAGTCACCTTGTCGGTGAAATGTGGAATTATACCCGAGTTGATGTAGGCGACCACATGTTCTCCGATCCAATCTGCAAAGTCCTCTCCCCATTCAGTACTACCCACTAACCCGTACTTGGAGCATAGTTAAGCGAATGACTGTACAGCAGAAATAATCTCACCTCCTCTCCATCCCAACTGGCGATAAGAATCGTGCGCAAGGGTTTCCAGCCATTTCGCAGCAGCGTACCAAATCCACGTATGGTTTCGTGGACCGAGACAATACCTGAAGAAGGGTCCGAAGCCCCCATAACCTGAAGAGTGTCGTGAATAGCACTCCTCGACCAGTACAGATATCATACCCAGGCTGGGGATCATCATCTTAGTGGGCATTCCGTGTAAGAATGGTTGTGGCACATACCATCACGATGGTTGCCGACTACGACAACTTCATCCTTGATGTGACCAGGTATAACACCGAAAACGTTCCAGATAGGTGTAATCTTCTCTTCAACTGGTTGACAGTTGGATCAATCATCTGCTTTGCATCATCGAATTCGTACCATTATTGACCAGCCGCACTGTAGGACCTTCCTTGCTATCCGTAATTTGATCGAGCAAGACTTTAGCATTTGTCCACGAAATGGGTAAACTGGGGATTGTTGGCTTGCTGCCACCCTCAACTCGTGTGCTATTCTCATACGAAGGGTATCCCGGAGTCGAAGGATCTCCCGGGTAAAGTGACAAGAACTGGACGGAACCCCTTTGCACAGAGGTTGGGTTACGGGCGGGTCCGTGAGGGTACCTTGAATGCTGTGATTATTGGGCTCGCCGGTAACAGTAAATTATGACTCACGGCAGGTATCCGTTCTTCGTCGTAACGGTACCATCGTCCCGCGGGTCCGAGTAGATTAAAACGGCTGCAGCACCGAGCTCCTGAGCCCTCTTAACCTGGACGCTTCGCATGAGCTCCATATATGGTCAAGCCAGACCCAGCATACCTTGAGTCCACGGAAATTACCGCCGTAGCGTGCAATGACAATCTTTCCGTTGAAGTCAGTCCCTTGAACCGTGGTGAGGAGAAACCATAACTGAAGAAGGGAAGTAACAAACCTTCCTCGAGAAGAGCATCGTAGTCCTCCTTCCGTCCGTAGTTTGCATATATAAGCTTTCCTTGAGCTTCGCCGCCGCAGCTGATTCCATGCCAAGCGAGGATTGCCGTCGCATGCTCGGCAGCATCCGGGTCCGTCTCGTCCGAAACCTCCTCTAATTCAGCAGTCCAGATGGGGCTTCCATCTTCTCCCAGAATCTCTAGACTGTGGTTGAGTGGAGCATTGAGGATAGGATAGTAGGTATCGATCCAAGCTGTAGGCTCCGTGTATGCAGAAATGTTTAGAGTGGCCGTACGTGCTTCGTCAGAGCCAGCAGAGTAGATCGGGGACTTAGAGTCATGCTTAACGCCCAACTCCTGTTGCAGGTGTGCAAGAAAGTATTTTGCAGTTTCCAGGTCTCTAGGCGTACCCGCCAGATGGGGCTTTGACGCATACCAGCGGGAGGCAGCAAGTGCGCTCTGTTCATTCGGAACGGCTCTGTCAAGAACATTACTAAGGTTGTTGAGCGAAGAATAACGATAATGAGCTCACAAGAACAATTTCTCCGCCTGTTTACCCCTCAAAGGCCCATTGGGTTTTCTGTTACCGTACTTCATGTACTCCCTAACAAGAGCATCGTATTTGCCAACTCGAACGTGCTTTCCACATAACGGGAGACGCGACTTGGCCCACAAAAAAGATGATACGACGAGGAACAAGAAGACCAAACGGAACCATCTCTTTTGAGGGTTGGATCCCGATTGCCGGTGGCGTCGATGAGTGGTAGGAGGCGGAATGACATGTTCAGTGTTGACCAACGCGGACTTGGTGTCAACCCGTTTTTCATCCATGGGAGACAAAGGCAAGTGTAAGGTCGTGGTTCAGCCGAGTTAGCTACCATTTACGTAAAGGCGTACTACTGCTCGCCCGCCGCCTCTGAATCAGCTTGTAATCCCCAGCACTAAACAAGTCCTTGAGGGTGCATAAACCTGTAGTGTCATCAACTCAGAGGCGTCTGGCCCAGAGAGCCCGACGTGACTTCTTACTTGCATCCAATTTTTCCTCCCGTTCCACTCCATGGGTGTTGTCAGATATTTACCTCCAGAAGTCACATTTTCGAATCCTCCATACTCCTTGTCGTCGCTACTCAAGATGACCGTATATTCGCCCGCAATGTTGACACCGACACGGTAATCCGAGAACGACTTCGTGGGATGGAAATTGAATATGAACAGAAGACCGGCACGCTCATAGACAATCATCTTGTCGTTCTGCTGCTTGAGCGAAACATAAGCCTTTCAGGTTGTGTGTCAGCAGGTCGTTAATCATCCAGATTTTTGCATACCTGTGGGGAGGACAACCACTTGTATTTGCTCTCTAAATGATTCATCGCAGCGTCGAAGTTGCTCAGATATTGATAACGCAACAAATGGTCGTCCACGATGTTCCATTGTCGGCGGGCATATTGGAAAGAATTGTTATTTCCCTCGCGAGGGAAGTCAAGCCACTGGATGACCGCGTAGCTGTCACAAAGATTGCATGAACGCATCCACGTTGCCTACCTCTGGGTGTCCAAATTCATTTCCCTCGAAATTCAGATATCCCTCACCGCCGAGAGTATGAACAAGTAATCTAAACTAATTGATTTGCTGGCCACGAGTGTTTGGATTCGGCTCACCGTATCATCTTGTGCAAAGCAAGCCCACGAGCAACGACGGGGGTCATTGGGGTTAGAATTGACATGTTCGTGTCTAGAGCTGCATTTAGCTGATTTATTGTCAAAGATCGCGACCTACACATTTCTTGATCCATCAGCCAAAACGCCAGGGTCTTGTCACCAACCAGAGCTTGATCGTGGCTCTCCGCATATGCTACGCTCTTCTCCCCATATCGACGATTTGTCAAAGTATGGACGATACTGCCCATATCCCAGTCATCATCGGACTTGTGTTTCAGGAGTTTGATCCACATGTCTGGAATAGCCATCGACAGACGGTAATCAAACCCGATACCACCCTGGCTGACGGGAACACAGAGTAAGGGCATACCAGAAACATCCTCTGCGATGGTGATGACCGAGGGATAGAGTGCATGCAAAAAGTCGTTCGCCTGCGTTCTGTCAATACTCTAAATGCATCTTGCGGAGATGCACTCACCAACATCAGGTAAACGATAGCTTCATTGTCTGCATCAGAACCGAAATACTCGTGATATCCACCAGAGAAGCCTGTCCCGACACCATGATGTAAATACATCATGCTCGTGACCCCGTCGAATCGGAATCCATCGAATTGGTACTCTTCCATGTAGAATCGTAGGTTGCTGAGCAAAAATCGGAGGACCTCGTGCGAGCTATAGTTGAACAACCTGCTGTCCCAAAGATCGTGCCGTCCTTTGCTTCCTTCATGGAAGTAAAGATGGTCGGTACCATCGAAGGCGTTCAGTCCATCCAGAACATTCTTTGATGCATGAGAGTGGACGACGTCAAGGAGGATGATGATGCCCATTCCATGAGCAATATCAATGAGTTCTCGGAGCTCCTCAGGTGTGCCATATCGAGAGCTTGCAGCAAAGAAGCTAGTGACCTGGTATCCGAAAGCTAGGAAACGTTACTGATCGACGCTCGAGGGGATAGATGATATAGACTGACATGCATAGTAAGGGTGTTCCATGATCGCCATCAGCTGAATAGTGTTGTACCCGAGTTTCTGGATCCGAGGGAGCACCTCTTTCGTAAACTCTTTGTATGTCCCTACGCGGTGTTCTGATGTCGAAATGCCAACGTGGGCCTCATATATCTTGACAGAGTGTGGTTTGGGAGGATGAGGGTATTTAAATTGGTAGCGCTCTGCTGCAGGTGGATTCCAAAAGCGAGGCTCGTAAGTCGGGGAGTATGTCAAGTCTTGGGTAACCCTGTGTATCCAAGCAGGCAATCTTTCGATTCGAGTACCCGTGGGCAGGATCATTGATATCTAGCTCGACGATAGATTTATCGGTGTCTGAATCAAACTAAGCTTTTTATTGTACTCACTTTCACTTTCGAATCATGAGGTATGGCGGACACACCGGGAGTTTGGGGAGGAAGTGTAATTTCCCATACCCCATATTGATTCTTCGACATTGGATGGGACAACCTGTTCCATCGATCTGCAAAGTAGTTCGTTTCAATATGAAATATGAGCAAGCGGAGAATTTGAACAAACTGAAGTCCCCGATCAGATTGGCCTCTTGAGCATTAGGAGCCCACTCTCGATACACCACGGTGCCGTCCTCCTTGACCGTAAAGCCCATCACCTGATAGCCCTTGGTGAATTTTTCGTAGCCCCCCTCGTGTTCGAAGATGACATCTTTCCGCTGTTGAAACTGCTTGTGGCGGCTCGAGATAGCGGGAAGGAACGGCTCGAGATATCCATCGAGCTTGAGGATGTCTTTCGAGATGAGCGGGGTCGACGTCTCGGACATGACGATGTTCTGACGACGGTGGTTCTTAAGTAATCGCAAAGTCAGACTCATGATAATCGGGAAAACTTACATGCTGTCCAAATCGGGAAATTCCGGGGGACTTTACGGCGCCAGCCAATCAGCGGCGTTCATTTAACACGCACTGTACACCTCGTCCCACTCCGTTTTCTCTCCCCACGTCGTCGCTTCCACACCCTTTTTTTTTCTCTGTACGATTCAGAATCCCGTGACATGCAGCGCCTGGCCAATCGCACAGCCTGTTTTGCCCCCCAACTTTACTAAATAGCAAGTTACGATGGTTCATCGAATCCAACCCCGTCGTTTCCCATAAGCAACAACTTCCCTTGCCGACTTGGGTCCGCCCGATGGTGCCACCGTCTTTCGACGAGCTTTCTTTCCTTTCTGTGCCAATGTAATGCAATTGCGCAGTAGCCTCTCCATCTCCGCGAGGCAATCATAACACTCTTCTTCATCATACCCTGTCGGTGACACAATCCGACTCTCTAACCCAGCCTGCTTCCTGCTGCCTGGAAGCTTCAAACGTTTTTCATCCAGTAATTTGTTGACCAAGTAATGCAACCACTACGACCACAACGGATGAGTCCAAGGGAGGGACGTGAACGCGTGTCTCTTTACCATTACGTTCGTGAAGGGATGAAATGACTTCCAGGCACCACTGACATGGTCCTTCATCATCCTATAAATATCGTACTGGTAGTCACCTATGTGAGCGTTAGCAGATGCGAATACTGAATCACGACACCAGTTCACCTTCCCCTTCAAATATCTCGTCATCAAAGGGCGTCCAGTAAACCTTAGAACCTTCAGTATCCATTGCACTCATCCTAGATAAACCCAGGTCGATGATGGTAACCTTGACACCAAAACCGGTATCATCCATAGCTAACCGTGACGAAGGACCTCTACGAGTAGACTTCTTGACAGGCACGCTCTTCACAAGAATTTGACCCCAATGGAGATCACGGTGCTTTCACAAGTCCGTCAGGCCCGATTAGAAGTAAACCTTAATCTCGATCGCTTGCGCACCTCAAATTTGACCAAGTGCTCAGCTTGCTCAAGGGCCCTTGCGACTTGCCAGAATATGCCACAGGCTTGACGCCAGCCAGATCTCGAAACGTTCTTGAATGCAAAGGATTCCAAGTCTGGCCCTCCATTTGGTAGTATGATAATGACATAGACCTGCGCTAACCCGAATGAATCTAGATGTATGAATGCTCAACGGTGATGTAGGAATTAAGAACTTGAAGCTGACCTGGCCGTATGCTTTCAGAGCCCTTCCGCTCGTTGTAGTCGTCCCATAAATCTAAGAACAGAGATGGATACCTTCCCCTCACCACGTACGTTTTCAGGAGTTTGACAAAATTGTCGCAAATCTCTCCGATCTCTCTCGTTACAATTATTTCTTTCAAGATGTCCTTGGCATCACTAGGTGCCGGTATTTCATCCGCTTCTGAATGAATCGGCTCTCCTTCGAACCGGATTGGGATGATTTTGAGTACCACGTCGCCAATGCCAAATACTTCTGAATACGAGGCTTCCCCGATCTTGCGAAACCTCGCATCTTCATCTTCTGCAGAAGACTGTACGACGGGATCGAACGGGAATGTCTCAATGAACGCAGAAAACTCAAACGGGGAAGTCTGCGCGCATTCGTTCAGTAGGGGTATGAGATATTCTGGCTGTGCGGATGCCAAGTCATCGGTTTCTGTGGCATCGGAAAGGTCTAGTTGTGCAAGGTCCAGTGACAAGTCCGCTTCTGTTGGGGTTGAGGGCGTAGGGGATGCACGACGAAACACTGAACGGCTAGAGCCACCACGAAATGGTGTGAGTTGTCTTTGTTTCGCAGGAGGGAGTGGGGCGAGAAGGGAAGGAACGGCGGCTGGACTGGGTAGAGAAGAATGGGCTAGTAGTGCATGTATCCTTGGAGGGGTCACGGTAAGTGAGGCTGGGCCGGGAGGTCTTTTGTAAACCTTGGGTTTTCGGTGTACGGTGGGTGGGATCACCACCTCGACACGCTGCGACTTCGATCTCGACTGGGACCTGATGGGAAGAGCAGTCGGTTTCTTGCGTACACTGCTTGTTTCGTTTGCTTCAGACTCGTCAGATGAAATGACGATGGCACGAGATCTTTGATTCAATCGCCTGATGACTGGTCGGGGTGAAGCCACCCCCGGATCACTGTCATCACTGATCGCGATGGGTTGAGGGCTGGGTGGCACTATTCTGGTAACTTTTTTACCCTTTCCAGGTGCAGCGCGCACTTGGTTTGTCTGGATATCTGGGTGAGAGAGACGACGCTCTTCCTTCAACGTGTTTCCGTCCTCGTCAAGAACAATGATGTCGACGGCGATAACTGGTACGTGTGGCTTCAAGCTGGTGCGTGTAGGTTTGGTGGCAGATGCTTTTGATTTACTCTTAGGCGGCTGCTCGTTTGACGAGGTACCGTTGGCGCGGAGAGGGGTAAGCGGCTGGCGTACGTGAGTGCTTGGTTCCAGTTTGGACCGTATTCGCTTTGTGGTAGTGTCCTGCGCTGCCTTCAGCTGCAAATTTCTCCTTTGAGCCAACGGCGAGTTTCTTGGGGAACGGCTGGGACCTTGAAATCTACGCGCTATATGAGGTTTTGCGGGCGATATAATAATGGCGTTTTCCCTCCTCAGGGGGCGAGGCAGAAGAAGAGTATCCACATCTGATGTTGAGGAGTTTTCTGATTCTCGATCCCGTCGATCCGATACATTGACGATCCGAGAACCCCGCCGGCCGTACGAATTGACTTGCTTTGTCCTTGCTCCGAGCATTTCCTGATTGTATCTGTAAAAAGGGTTGTCTGGTGTTCCGGTATAAACGTGTGCGGTTGGGAAGTATAAGAGGAAGTGCGTATCGTTTGAGTCGCTGTTCCAACTCTGACATAGGTCACGTGCATCTGTGGGCCTGATCACCATGACCCCGGACCGGAAGATTGCTGCCGGATGGCTCTTCCACAACCACTTCGGGTGTCCATAACTCCTCCTGAACTAGAATTGATTGCATCGGAGCACTTGATCGAAGTAATCCCACTGATCGCAATGGATAAGACGGCCTTTATCTCGGTTGAGCGAACGCCTGCTCCCTCGTAGTTTGTTCTGATATACAATATCGTACAGGGTGCATTCGGACCACTGCGTCCCCCAAACAAGTGTCGTATACCGCTCTGGATGGCTGTAAACTTGAAACTGAAGAAAAAGTGCCATATTGTTCCTCCTAACTGGCTGACCGTAGGTATGCAAACGATACCTATCCTGTCGCCCTTCCTGACTTGATTCGGGTCTTAGAGTTTCTGCAGGATAGGCTGTCAGAAGAAACGAGTGAGCCGAAGTTCAGTCGCCTGCCATTTCGTTTTGCAGAGATCGCCAAGGTTATTTTGGACGTGTATGGGTTTGCGCTGTCTGTCATTTCTCACCTGACCTATGTCACCCTAGGGCGCCCGACGACGTGCAAAACGCAGAGAAGGTCAGGTCCCTACTGAAGGATTTACGCGAGGCACGCCAATCAAAAAGTCGGGATGGTCTAAGTCGAATTGATAACAGTGGACTTGGTGTACGTTGCATTTAGTCACAGCATTCTATGCTTACAGTCGGGCTACTTTAGTTGCCGAACCTATGTTCGATGGAGATCAACGAAATAAGACCTTACTTCGTGAAAGCCATGGACATTTTCACTCAGCTTAGGGGCCAGCCCGAGTCTGAAAACAAGGATGCTCCTCACTACGCATAAACTATTCAGCATCTACGTATTCGGCCTGCTAGGATGCTATTTCATTTCACCAACAGAACGACACTAGTCTTCCTAAACTAGACCTTTTTGATCAGAAGATAGTCATCCTTAGAATGACATGTCCAAGAACTAGCACTACTAGTAATTAGAGATCAGAATATGATTTACATCTACGTCCGGAGTTGATGGATCCGCTCCGACAAGATGCGGATACTCTCCTGGATGTCTGATAGCTCCTTCAAGACTGTCGCTTCAGTTGACTAAGGGGTATATTAGCAGTCGAATACGTGATTTATGAAGGGCATACCTGTCTTGTATTCGGAAGCCTCCTGACCAATTGACTGAAAGCTATTTTGCTGATTTGCAGACCGTGTTCTGCCTCGGGGCCTTCAACAATGGGGTCAATGATTGTGGGATTTTCAAAATCAATTTCATCTCCTCCATTGAGCCAGTGCATCACCCATGATCTCTGCATCCATGAGGCCTCAAAGAAAGCAATAACAGAGAGCGGAACGAAGAAGACAGTAGTCATGACCAATCGATTCAGCTAACAGAATGAGTGTCAGTTACGATGGTGATAAGTATTATCATGTCTTGACCTTGGCATAATGTTTATCCGTCAGTCCACAGAGTCTGCAATTCCGTTATTACTTTGCAATCAAGATGTAGTTGACCTTACTCCAGTGGGGCGACGAGGAGAATCTCGACGAGATTGAACGGTGCAGGATAAACATACGAGTCTGGAGCTCTGATCATCGCAACCGCTTTCCATGCAAAAAATGACATGTATTGGGCTGTTGCGTCACCGACGACCTATGGCACGGTAAACATACAACGAATCCCAATAGACAATGATATTTACCTCAGAGTAGGCAGAAGCGAACAGAGAAATCAGGACGTTCAACAAAATTACTACTGTGGAGAGGTTCCAGCTACACACGAATCCTGATAAGCAAAGAACAAAGTGTGTGACAGGCTTGCCACTCACAGGTAGTACAGTCCCAACCTCATAGGACTGAGCGAGAAAATGGTTATGCAAATTTTTATTGTCGAAGACAATAGTCTAACCTGCTTGCGAATTTCCCATAATCCGGAGATCTAATACAAGGCGCATTAAGGAGAGTAAACGTACGCCCATAGAAGAAATTTACTGGAGAAGGCCTTGCAACAAAACATTGATAATCTAGCAGAACTTGGATTACTAACATTTACTGATATGAGGTGTGACTTACGGTAGATGCATCCTCTACTTCACCGTCTGCAGCATCTAGGGCATACATCCCTTGTAGGAATCCGGCACCTAAGAGGCATACCAACTAAAAGCCTCTCGATATCAGATCCATTTATGCAGCAATTGGGTTTGTGCACACCGAAAAGAAGATACCAGACTCCTGCAGCATTCGCGATATACAAATTTGCATAGTCCCCACGTACCTATAGGGAGAGAATAAGAGACCATTATCAAGGGAGGTTTTCGAATCCTACTGATAACCATCAAATACGGTCACGAGTTCTGCGCACTCCTTAGCAAAATTTCAATAAATATGACATGCATTCTCACTCATCCTAGATAGTGGGGTGGATTGTATCAAGCTTGGTCAGGGGACACGCAGAAAGGCTTACCAGATGAAAGGCGCAACAAAGCTCAGGATCTGGAAACTCTTTAACCGAAGATCGCCAGCATCGTTTTCCGTTGCTTCGATACTAGCAATACGAAAGATAAATGCTAGCAAAAGTAATGTGTGAGTAATAAATGCGATGACGCTCCAGAATCCAAATGATCGGCGAGTTGCATAGTGTATGAGTTTGTAGCCCTTTATCAAGATCAGTGAGACACCACTGAGATATACGACACAAGGCATACTCTGTGTAAATCTTCGGTATGATAAAGATCAGTGAGTCACTCATGACAAATAATCGCAGAATCACCTTCAAGACAGAAGGCAAGCGCCATGATATAGAGTGCATATTCCCAGAGATCGAGAGATGAATGGACCGGATTTAGTCGTTCGAGAGGCTCTTTGACTAAACGACAGAAACGTTAGTGTTATACATGTCAGTTAGCCTCCTACCCACCCGCTTGTGAATAAACACCCAAGAAAATGAACCAGACAACAATTCGAAAGATGTTCTGATACCTACGTAGGATCTTGGGTTGCATAATGGGATCAAAGGACTGCAAAAGTCTACTGACCGTGGTACTGACATGCGCGAGGGGTCAATATGGCTCCTGAAGTCTCCGCGATGAGATTTGTGGTACGGTATGTCTAGTGATGTGTCAAAGAAGAAAGGGCGACAACAACTGGCTTACACTGAACATCATCGTGTTCATCGATAGCTTGAATAAGAACACCATTCCAGAGCGAAGTCACGACTGTGGTATGTTAGCTCCCACCTCGCCGTTGTCCGAGACACTAACCATGTTGAACCTCGCAGGATGATAAAAAGACCGTACTGCAGATAAAAATGATTAATGACTTTGACGCCAAAACCGAAAAACACACCAGTTATGGTCGATGGCCACTTCGAGCGCACTGGATGCCACGCTAATTTCGCCGTCGTGATGCGTATGCCTATATCGATTGGTGATTGTCTGTATGACATTGTCCGGCGGCATCTGGTGCACAATTCTACGCGCAAGGGCCTCACAAGCGACAGCTTTTAATAATTCTTTATCAGCTAATCCCACATGGTGAGTAGAACACGTACCACGGCCAAGGTTTTCATCATAATTGGAAGGATCTCGCGATGCATCCCGAAGGAACTCTGAATTTGCTTGGAGGAGGCAATAAGGGAGCTAACGGGAAAAATTGCTCTCGTTCCTTTACGAGTTCCCGGAGTCGGAGGAGAACATACCGCGTCCCTAAAATCACCGGCAGCTTCTATGTAGGACCAAACCACCCGAGGTGTGATGATTCTGTTTGTGGGATCATTGATGATCTTTACGTCGACTTCACCAGGGAGGAGCCTCAGCGTGAGCGCGCGCAAGCGGTTGATGAGCTCTGTGACGATATTCAGTGTTTACGTCGTTTGGAACGCCAGGGGGTTTTGCGCACTTGTGAGGGTATCCGGGGATGGCTTCGTCCACTCGGGGGATAGCACACTGGCCTGCTCGTCCGCTGGGTCTTGATCGCGAGACATGCCAGTTTCGAACAGAAATATGCTCCGGAGTGTACCCACGTGACAGTCACAAGGGAATGTGTGGCTGTGCAACTCTCGTCTGTATTATTACTACTGCGAACGATGCCGGTCAGTACACGTTATGGGCTTGCAGCAATGGAGAGGATAATGTTCTTTCGTTGTCTTCTAGGCTTACCATTCATCCCTGAATGAGATCGAGGACGTCCGTCAAGTGGGCAACATGTCCATCCTACCGATCAGGACCAAAATTCGTGGTCCAGCACCTGTTGGTACGCTGCGACGACTACCACTCTAGTTCCGACCTAAGATGCGTTCCCAGCTGATCCAGGGCAAGCCGATGTCATTGATGAAACATTGGATCTCTTTCGGGCCAACTCTCTTTTCCGCAACTTTGAGATCAAGGGGCCAGCGGATCGGCTGCTCATCGTCCTTATCCTCTTCGTGTCTGACTGTCTGGCCAGGATCGGTACAGCCAAAACCGTCCAAACACAGATCGAGGCATCCAAAATGCTGAACACCCTCTCTGTGGACAACTTCCCTATTCCTGGTGACGCCAACTTTGCGTTGAACGCTCACTACGCCGCCCCAGGGAATCGGGCAGACGCAGGTGCGAGACATGAATCCACCTCCATAGCCTATTACTTACAAACCCGTCTACTAGATTATCTCCGCCTCTACCTGACACAAGTTCGTCAGGAACTGGCTGGGCGACTGGTGGAACGGTTGTACACAGATGGAACCGGGAAGCCAAGCAAATGGTGGATGGCATTCCAGAAGAGACGATTCATGAACCGCAGCTTGGGTTCGTGAAGTTCACGGGAAGCGCGAAGATCGAACCCATCCTGTATTCTGGGACTTTGCCGTATACTAGCGTTTTCTCTTCTCATTAGGATTTCTCCTACCGTAGCCAATCTGTGGCATGCCATCTGTGCCTCCTGATTTCCCCCTTGTCGAGCCGCCAAATATTCCCGGTATCCAGTCCGGATCTGACCAGCTTCCCACTGCAACACCAGCTTCCCCACCTCTATCTATGAGACCCTTGAGCATCCGCTGTTCATCGCGTTCTCTTTTACCGTCTGCCCGTTTTTTGGCTCGCATGTATTCCAGCTGATCTTCGCGAAGAATCAAACCTTCTCCTGGTCCTGTCTTGGCAGACCCAGGCCGAGGAGCAGGTATCGAGTATTTCGTTCCACGTAGCTTGTACTGAAAGTTCTTTTTGAGATGTATCTCCATGACAGGCGTGTCTGCAGCAGCGTTTGAAGAGGAAAGGGTCACCGATGTTCTCAACAGTGTTGGGTTTCCACACGAAGGACAAAACTGCTTCGAGTTATCCTTGCATATTCTGATGAACGTCAACGACGTGCCCGAAATGTAGAAGAGCCGACTTACTTGAAGCAGGCGTGACACCTGAGCACCCAGGTTTTCACTTTTTGTATTCGTTTGCCTTCGGTACCAACTAACGTCAGTCCCATTTGAAGCAGGACGTTTTGCATGGCAAAGTCCGCAGTCATGCATCCAACCAAAATGATTTCCTCATGAATTGCCCGACGCCTTTTACCATTCGACGAAGGAAGAAGGTCAAGAGCGCGAGACTTGTGCAGAGCAACATTGTCAGGAGTTATCCATTCCCCCTCTCCATCATCATCAGTTGAGGGATCATCGTAAAGCAGCTCTTCGGGCGGCGGTTTTGAAGTAGAATCACCGTCAGGCTCTGGTGACTGTGTTTCCGGATTGTGGAGATCGTTATCAGGAAGTGGATCATCTGATCGAATTTCTAATGATAAATCCTTTGTCGCACGGTTGAGATCGTTGATATCCACCCCCTCGTCAGCCTGCGAGAACGCCAAAGGTGACTGAGACGAATGTGTCGGTTCTGGATCCGGGTAAGAAGCTGCGGAAACATCCTGTGTATCACCTGCGCCGTCAGTCGATGCAGTAGGCTGCACATCTTCGTTTCCGATATCCTTCGATTGGGACTATGAACTGTGATGAGGAAGTTTGTGGAATGTATTGATAGTGTCCACTCACCTCTTCCTTTTCTTTATCCAAAATCGCATTCTCTTCCAGTTGTAGTGTATGTGTCAGGGCCAGGACACATATGTCGGCGTGAGACAAGACGGTATAATCACCGGTTTTTTTCGCGAGCTGTATCACTGTCGACCCGGTGAGCGGGGTGAAAACAAACACAGGACCTTGCGAGCACCTTGAGCGAGCGAGACAGGGTCAGGATTCCGGATGTCGACTTGGACACCCGTAGCGAGTCCGAGTTGATGAAAATGTTCCCGAGCGCGTTTATCTTTGAGCTCGTCCAACACCTGCGGGACGGTGAGGTAGTTGTCCGCCAGACCGCGCAACGGGGACAGAGAAAGAAGAGGACCTGAATCTAAGACGAGATTTTTGCAGCGCCGTGACATCGAGCATCTAATCAGACCTACGTGGGAAACGACAGATTCCCCCGGAAATAAAAAAGAAAAAGAAGAAGCGTTTTTGAAGCCAGACGCTCAGGATATGGTACTCAAACAGTGCGCAACGTTGGTCGATCACATCCATCTACCCTTGCTCATCAGTCCTCCAGATATCGCATCGTCGTTCTCTCCGGCGATGGGATCGGTACGATCGCACCTTGCAGTACGCTGGCTCGTGCTAATAATCATATTCTCCAAGGTCCCGAGGTTGTCGCCCAAGCCACGCGAGTGTTGGAGTTGATCTCTCAGAAATCGTCCACAACAAAGCTCGTCCTCGAACCCCATGACTTTGGAGGTTGCGCCATCGACAAGCACGGCGAGCCTCTGCCCGCTTCGACTCTCAAGGCTTGCCAGGAGGCAGATGCTATACTGATGGGTGAGCGTGACATGTAGCGCTTGTCCCGTAACTCACCGTCTTTCAGGTTCGATCGGTGGCCCAAAATGGGGTCCGGATGCAAAGGTTCGCCCAGAACCGGGCCTGCTCGCACTCCGCAAGGCGCTCGGTCTGTATGCCAACGTCAGACCTGCTAATTTTGCATCCGATTCCCTCCTCTCCTATTCACCTTTGAAGCCAGAGGTCGCTCAAGGTGTTGACATGATCGTCGTCCGCGAACTCATCGGTGGTCTCTATTTCGGCCCCCGCCAAGAGCAGGGTGACGGGGACACGGCATACGACACCATGGTGTACAGCGTCTCGGAGGTGCAGAGAATTACGCGTGTTGCAGCACAAATCGCTTTGGCTGCGAACCCTCTACTCCCGATCCACTCGATCGACAAAGCCAACGTCCTCGCGAGCTCGAGACTTTGGAGGAAAGTTGTCAATGAGACCTTGAAGAACGAATACCCTCAACTAACGGTCGATCATTACTTCATCGACACCGCCGCAATGCTGATCGTATCCAGTCCCAAGAAGCTGAACGGGGTCGTTCTTACCGAAAACTTGTTCGGCGATATGTATGTGCCCTTGTGCATCGTCCGCTACGCCGCCTTATAAGCCTCGCTTCTAGTCTTTCGGATGAATCCAGTATCATACCTGGTTCTCTCGGCTTGTTACCTTCTGCATCCCTTGCGGGAGCGCCGGCATCGCCCTCAGATCCGTCGTTCAAACCGACATCGGGCATCTATGAACCCATCCATGGTTCTGCACCAGACATTGCTGGCAAGGGAATCGCAAACCCCATTGGAACCATCCTCAGCGCCGCAATGCTCCTGCGGTACTCCCTTGGGCTTGAAAAGGAAGCTCAGGCCGTCGAAGCTGCTGTCCGCAAGGTTCTTGATGACGAGAGCGTCGGGGGCCATGGCACGAGAACTACCGACTTGGGTGGCAAAGCCACCACTGATGAGCTTGGTGACAAAGTGGTCCAGGCACTGAAACAATTGCTTTAAACCCTGTTGCGTACGCTGGTCTACAGCTGCCACATCAGTGAGCAGAGAGAAACATTCTATACCGAGAGACGATCCAATTTGAATGGCCCTGTTAAAGTTGTCTCACTTTGCGACAGTGACACATAAGCCAAAGAAACGATTAATTGACCACTCGGCCAATTCTCAGATATTCTGCAATGACCACAGTCGCGCCGCAAGGCTACCAGACTCTTGCTCGAAAGTCCATGCGTGATCTATGGGCCATCGCATCCACTCGAACTCTACTGACATACTTTGAGATCACGACCTTGGATGATGATCATAATTGAGGTCGTACTTCCCTTGCGATCAAGGGAATCAAGTCCATGTTCTACATCAGCGGAGAAAAAAAAATCCAGCATATAGAAAGCAAATACTCTTTCGACAACACCAACCGAATTACAAGTCCCAATTCTGGACCTAGAACATGTTCGCCAATTTGCTCGCAGCGACCCTCGCATCTAATCGTGGTCGCGAAGGCTGCACGCGCAATGATTGCGACATGCTTACCGGAGCCAAATTGGCGAGAGGATCGAGGATTTGGTGTTGTGTACTCGTCGATGCGATGGACGACACAGAGAGGGGATCTGTACAGGAAAGAGGACGGCCAGGCTGTGAAGAAGTAGGTGTGGACGTCTGTATTATACCGCTAAGCGGTCCCCGAGAAAGTGAGGGTGAAGAAGATGAAGGTCCAGCAAGTGGAGGACCAGATGCTACTGTAGGTTTCACGAACATGGATTGAGTCCCATCTCCAAAACGACCACCTTGCAGCAAGGCGGAAGACGAGAAGGTTGAGCTCCTTGCTGTGGATGGACCAGCACCAGGTGACTGAGGAGCAGCGCTGTGCGGTTGGAACACAGTTTGGGCTGCAGGTGGTGTGCCGGCGGGGAAGCCACTGGATGGTCGCAGGTTGGGCGGTGCGGTAGCCATGGTCCTTACTGGTGGGAGAATATCATCCTCCAACGGCGGTATGATGGAAGGTTTGGGGTAACCATTAGGTTTCGGCGGGGCAACTTTCTGGTTGGCGTCGTTGACGTCTACCCTGAGGGATTCCAGCTCCCTGAGCAACTGTTTCTCGTACTGGATAGAGGAACGTGCGTGCTCTATCAAAGCAGCAGTTATATCGTCTGTCACTGTCTTGGTATGCGTTGCCAAAGCACGATGCAGGTTCTGCGAGATGCCATTGGCACGTTGTGCAAGTACTTGCTCATATTTGTTGGCCTACAAACCCACTTCAACGACCTGTGTTTCGCGCTGAGAAACCATTACCTCTTCCAAGTCTTCCAACGCTTCGTCCACGCGTTCGGGTCTAATATTGGAGCTAGCTTTCAACCTCTCTATGTTCCGCCTCTTGGATATCGTCGCTTTGAGAGCGGCCTG
The DNA here is from genome assembly GCA_038091315.1 of Porphyrellus cyaneotinctus. NCBI lineage: Eukaryota > Fungi > Basidiomycota > Agaricomycetes > Boletales > Boletaceae > Porphyrellus > Porphyrellus cyaneotinctus. The sequence goes on along the minus strand of JBBPOF010000005.1, from coordinate 84,718 downwards.
GTACTCCTCCAAAACACCAGCTCGATGGAGTAGCGCCTCCTTTGCAGAACGTGCGTTCATCCCTTGATATCCAAAGGTATCTCCAATGACAACACATTCGCTTATGGACTGTGCTTGGTCGAGGTCAGCGAGACTATGCCACGCCCTTCCCAGTTTCCGCAGTGCGTTCCCTAACGGCGGATGGGTTTCTGAAGAAGCGACATTGATCAGCTTATTTCCCATTTCAGCATGTGCATTGGATAAGGCTATGATGGCGCTGAGTATCAAGATCGGGGTGTGACCACAAGCAGAGCGAACGCTTACATCTCCTGGTTACCGAAAGTTTGTCGACAGCTTTTGCTGCTTCGAAAAATTGTGTTTCGAGTTTGGTAAGCTCGAATCTGGCACGCTGGAGCCCTTCATCTTCGTCAGGCACGCCACGGCGGATAAGTCCAAAGCCAGAAGTCGTCTTCCGCCTTGGGCGGGGCATCGGCTGGTAGCCAAAATCGCTCTCGATGAACGACCGCAAGTCTTCGTCATGCATAACGATCGGGTCCTCGCATATCCGCGTCAACCATCTCTGCAACATGATTCTGACTAGTCGGTCGTCCTCTTCGTCTGTCGGCGCTGAGGTCTGAGCAAGGGGAAGGGCGGGAATGATAGTGTGCGGACAGTTGTTGAGCAACGCGTCATAGAATTGCTGAAATTCGACGAAGGAGCGGGAGACATTGCGATACGCTGTACCGGTGAAGTTGGAAAGGTTCGTCTGGGCGTATGGAAATATTCAGTGGACGCCAAACAGTTCATGGATACATTACACACTTGAGCATCAAATTTGAAGAGAATGTCCCTTCTGTTGCGATCCAACCCAGTGATCCGCGCACGAAGATAAGGCTCGCTCTTTTCGTATTTGACCCCATTGGAGCCTACCGTTGTTTGAGGAGAGATGAGACCAGGCTCCGGAGCGCCGTAAATTTTAGGCTCTTTTCCAAAGAGACCGTCCGACTCGATTTTCTGCGTGATGACGGATGACGGCGAGGCACGACGAAGATTAGGTATCGGTGAGTTGGGTTCATGGGGAGTAGTTGGCCATGGTGGGGGGGAGTCGTTGTCCCCGTTGGCGAAGATGGAGCTGGTTGAACTCAACGGATCGAACATGGCAGTCTGACCTGTTGTATTCTCGAGAACGGTGACCTGACCAGCACACCGAGCGAACTTTATGTAATCATCTAATAAGGAAGATAAATAACGAGTAAGATTAGTACCAGTGTCTATTGCGCCTCCATCCCATCAATCATGCCCAACGGTAACATGTGGCCCATCCGTAATACCTTGGTCCGGAGGTACCTGTTCAGGTCCGCACCCCACGCCATATCCCTCCCAATCATGCTGACACCCACCTTGCGACTTCCAAGCTCACTTGGGGACACAGCCGACTCGGAATGGCACTTCCACGACCTCGGTACCATCGAGACGCGCTCGAACACTCGTAACCCCTCATTTTCCAATGCCATGACTTTATCTGGGTTGTTCGTCAACAGCCGGATATTCTCTCCCTGCTCCGAGCCCAGTCCAAGATCTCTCAAGATGGCCCCCGCGATGTCATAACCACGCTCATCGGCTTTGTGTCCTAGCAAGAGGTTGGCGGTGACGGTGTCATGGCCCACGTCCTGAAGGTTATAAGCGCGAATTTTGGACAGCAAGCCAATGCCACGGCCCTCCTGTCGGAGGTAGATGACAACACCCCTGCCAAGGATGGTTGCTGAAGACGATGAGAGCTGAATAGGCTGTGAGATGAGGCGAATGGCCTCCTCGAGCTGCTCTCCACAATCACAGCGCATGCTTCCGATGGTTTCGCCAGTGAAGCATTCGGAATGAATTCTGACGAGGGGGGGTGGAACGTCGTGCTGCCAAAGGGCTTTGTCTACGGGTCGCGAAGCGATTTTTGTCTCTGGAGAAAGTCTGCCAACATAGGCACCCCTGAGAATCCGATCTTCCTGTGTTTCGTCGTCGCTCCATATAGCATCAAGAGAATGGCTGCGTATGGGTGGTGCAATGGGCTGGTTGTTTGTGGAGTATTGTGCGGGATCGATGACGATTGCGAGGTGTTCCTTGGTGTCGCGGTCGTTATGGTAGAGATGTAGGAAGACGGTACCGTGCGGAGTGGGTATACGGGTGCGAGCCATGCAGCGGACTTGAACTGCTGATTGTCGCAGGGTCGGCTCTTTTTTACGGGATACAGACGGTAAGATGACTTCATTGGAGTGGTGTGCACTGATGGACTGTGGTATATTTTCCTTCTCCCCGAGGTCTAGCGGTCGCTCCTGCTCTTGTAGACGTAGTCTTCTCGGCGCTTGCCTGCTGAGATGGGTAGGTGGTTTGTGATCTGGGATGGCACCCGAATCATCGGGATGTTTGATGCGTTCGAGACTTTGAGAGAAGGGTGCATGAATGGCATGACCGGAGTGATTACGGGTTATGTGAGGGCCGGATGCAAAAGCGGCAGTAAAGAGGAGGGCGTCGAGTGCCTCGTCTCTCCTGGGATGATGTGAGCGTTTCAGAGAGCGGGAGCGTGAGAGGAGCTCATGTATAGCATCGGACTCTGCGGAGAAGTGAGAGGGGAGGATTGGAGATTCTGCGAGGGCCATGGGGAGAAAGAGCGATGAAGCGGAGAGGCTGATTATAAACACGTGACCACGTGGCTGATAAATAAATATTACATAAAATAAATTCGCGAGATCTTGATATGATGACGCGGTTCGCCTTGCACTTACAGCGTGTGACTCGACAACCCCCTCCCGTCCTCAACAACAACACCACAAACCCCCTTCCATGACCGACGACGACGTGGAACCTCCAAACGCTGTCGTACAGAGTCAGAAAGAACTATCACCTAGGATATATAAAGAGTGAGTCACGAGCGCTCGCACAGGTGCCAAATTGTCAATTTCCGCGTGACAGGAATGACATCGATGTGAACAAAGTTCACCCATCTAATCCTCCCGAGACACCCACTCCCCCTTCTGGTAGCACACTAAACACTACTCGTGCACCGGAACCCATGTCCGCCCCAGAAAGACATCAAATTGCTCTTCGCCACATCCATACCGTCGAAAGTCATAACGCAAGGCTATACGAAGATAATTGTCGACTGGTCAACGCGGTCAACATGCTCAACGATCGCTTAGCGTTCTTTGGCGCACCCCAACATACCCAACTGCAGCGCCTCGCCGACTTGCAAGAAAAGCTACGCGCCAGCGATTCTAGTCGGGTAATGATCCATCGAAAGTATGAGGAGTTGCTCCAGTGTACCTCAGCCGCCGCCGCACAACGTCACCTTCACACAGAGCTGCAAGCCATCCGGGAAGCATACGCTTCGCTCAACAAAGACTATCGCTTCTTGATGGATAACTATACCAGACTCAAGGCTGTCGCGTCATTCACTGACCAGGCCTCCGCTTCGCATGTGCCGCGGGGCCTCGTTCCCGTAACACATTCCGAGGTACGTTGACTCGCACCGTCCTCCTGACTCCTTCCCCACCATCCTTGGTGCCAGATCCCAAATACTCAGTTCCGTGCCCAAAGCCGTAACAGTCATGCATCACCCACATCTGCCGTTTCACCTGGTTCTTTTCAACCTTTTGTAGACCAAAACGGAGCTCATCGACGACGCAGTTCCGACAACGTTGCGGTCCAGGTTCGTTACATCGTCTAACAGGTGCAGACTGCTCACCATTCCCTAGCCGTCGCTCCGCTCAGGTCCGTCCCCTATAGCGACCAGCTGGCTAGCGCATCTCCCCACTCCACCACCAAGCGCACCCCTCTCTATGGGCCAGATGTCGCCAACAGGCTTCCCGGTTCACGCACCAATGCCTGCTGCATCCCTTCCGCTTCCACACCCTCCGCACAGAGTCCCCCCCGACCCACGCACTCTATCGGGCCCGCCTGCCGTAACGCAATCCCAGCAGCTTGTGCAACAAGGTCTCTCAGAACAACTCACTACAGCTATGCCCCTCCGTCGGCGCGCTGGCGAGAGTATGTGCACGGCCAACAAGGATTCGGTCCCATGTAATAAAGAAAACCCAGCTCACGCGTCATTGACGTCGAGCCCGCGCCCACTAAAGCGACCAAGCATTGAACTCCAGACATCTACAAGCCCTGGAGGGGAATATAAGAAGCCTCGCATCAAGGAAGAGGCCGAACGTTCAATGACAATTGACGCTCATACGCATCCAACGGACAAGATACCAGCATCCACCCCTCAGAACGACTTCAAGTCGTCTGCACCAGAATCGACCGTTCAACGATCGTATCAAGACTGTGTTAGCCTCATCTTCGAAAAGGATGCCGATGTTGAGAATGGCTCCTTTTGTGGTCTATGCTTGTCAGTTTTTTAATTTGTCACTTGGGCACATGATTCGATTTACGACCAGGGATCGCTACGAGGCCAAAATGATTCCGGAGCCTCCTGACGTATTGATTCAACCCGATTTCGACTTCCTCGTGAGGCACTGTATGACCGAACATCCAACCGTATGGCACGATCTCCGTGGCAACAAGGCCTAGGGAGTGACTTACGCGGTACTCTATTCTACGTTTCGTTTATACTCCATTGTATCCTTTTGATAATTATAGGCAGATGTGTATGCAGCATAATTCGTGATCGAAACGTTTCGAACCATCCACTTTGCGGATGTGGATACCGCCGCGGCGAGAGTTTGTTGTTCGCAGACTCATCTTGTGACAGTGAATACATTGCCTGTATTGTGTTTGTGTGTACAGTATACAAGATCATGGCTCAGTAATCTTGTGCGGGTTGGATTAGGAGGGTCGCCGGTGCGGGTGATCTCACGCCCTACCAACGTGAGTACGCTGTGTTTAATCAGATGCGCAAGGGAGGGAGACCCCGACAGAGTGTAGAGCGACCCAGCGACAGAAACATTTGACTGCCAGGATTGTCAGCAATACAAATACGACTGGTGGATTAATCACATACCAACATTAATGTAGGGAACAGCGTAGGCCTGATCACTTATGCTTCCAATGAGACCGTACTGCAGCATAACAACTGAGGAAACACTGTCGGGGATAATGCAGACATGCCCACCTCTTCAGCGTCCCAATTAGCAATAACAATGGTCCACAAAGGCTTCCAACGACCACGAACGATCTCGAGCAAGGGTACGGCACTGGGCTGTAGGATCAGCGGCGCCCATAACCCGGAGCAAATAGATCTTATGGTAAACCACTGACCATCTCTGTGGCAGTCAAGGCTAACAACCTCATCCTGGATGATAACCATCGTGTTCTAAATGAGTACCAAGTTTACCATCCAGTTTCCCCTCCGTCACACCGCCAAGCTGATGTTTGGACAAGAGCTTTGTGTTGGCGCAGGAAAGCGGAAAGCTTGGGATGTGAGGTCCCCTAGATAATTGACAAGAATTGTCGGAGCCACGCCGGATCGACGTCGGGTTGCGTCCAGGACCAGGGGGGGTACGACAGGTAGCCATTCTCAGCAACCGAGGATCAAAGTAGGTTAGAATTCCGGCTACGCCATGATCTTCAGTTGATCTAGGAAACTAGCTCAACTCCAGAATGAAAGCTCATGCAGATTGCAGCTTACCTTGAGGCCGCGGAAGGTGGCACCACAACGAGCGAGGGCGATCTTTCCGGTAAGATCAACGCCCATGGCTACAGGTCTTCTTTCGTTCCGCAATTGGCGTGTACGATTTGACCAGCGGCACTGAGGCCGTCCCAAGAAGGGATAATATGCTTGTGCCTTGCGGCCGTTTCGTTTCTGGGGCTGCCATCCTCTAAGAGATCGGCGGTCCAGATGGATCCTGTCCGTATATCCCTAGGAAGTGCCATCTGCGTTACCAGTGTTCATTAGGAAGAAATGGACGCCGATCCAAGCATTTGGGGACTCGAGCTCCGAAGTGGTACTCGGAGTCGCTTGGCGCGACTGTGGGGAGCCAGCGTTGGAGATGGGCTCCACCAAAGGAGAAATATCGAACCCGATCTGAAAGAACGACAGGACGTCCTTTGCATCCTGAAGGTCTACCTGTGAACTTGCTAAATGAGGGTGGGTCGCATGATAGCGCGAATGTACGATAGCAGATTCCGTGGCACTGTGTAACACATTCGTCGGTTGCTCAGCCTGGAACAAGGCATCTTCGATATGGTTTAGGTAGTTGTCAATCTGCGAACTTGTTCCCCCCCGGAGCAGTCGTGTTTCAAAACTTTGACCTTGTGCACGACTTATTTGAAACGAACGAGACAAGTCATGGAGGAGGACGCCATTAGCCTCTATTTGGATTTGTTGTCCCAGATTAGACGTGGTCAGTTACTGTCAAATGCCCGAGTCTGGTGAACTTGCACCACCACTTGCAACATCGCCGCCCGTCCAGGAGGCTTCGATCTCATCTCCCGACCGCACAGAGCTGCTTTCACGTGCCCGGGCCTTCTTGACTTCCCCTCAAGTGCGCCTTCAGGACTCAGATGCGAAACGCACTTTCCTCGCGGAAAAAGGGCTCACCTCCAGCGAGATCGGCCACTTGCTCCGAGAATTAGTATGTCAGTACATCTCTGGCTTTCTACATGCTCATTTTCTCCCGTAGCCTCCGGCCATACCACCTCGTACTTACCCTGCATCACCCCCTTCCAACCTGCCCAACCTCCTTGCTGGGGTCGCCCGGATATTCACATGGTTAACTGGTACCTCTGCAATTGTCCTCTTCCTATACTACGTACGAACGGCTTCGGATACCCCTGCAGTTGATACTCATAGAAACCTTGTTCCAGAGGCACCTCCTCCCAAGACTCGCGCAATCCTACCAAGCCCGCCTTGCTCTTCAAAAACACCAATCCGCGCTTATTTCACGCTTCACAGAATCCGCCTCTTCTCTTAAGGCAACCCAAGCGGAATCATACAAGGATTTACCTCGGATAGTTCCTGTTTACGAGGATTCCCAGTATGCAGAGTGTCACACCATAGATGATCTTTTGTCACATGTCAGGAGTTCTCGGGAGGAATCCACGCAGCCAGGTGCAGACATCCCGGATATCACAATCCTCCGTTGCGCGCTTGAGGAGCTCGGTCGCTCAAACATGGGTGGCACATCAACGGAGGAGCTTTTCCATCACCTCGAGGGCAAATTCGTGTGGTTGGGCGGTGAGGAGGGCACAGCTCGCCAGGTCCGGTTTGTTTTGTTTTCACTACGTCATCTAACCTTCAGCTTGCCAAACAGAGTGACCTTTGGAACCAGCTCAATGCTACTCCCTTGTTTGTGTCCTCTGTGCCAAAACTAGTCACAACCAACCCACTACCGCTAGATCATCCATCACGACTTCTTTGGAATTACGTCCCTCCCCCACTTCCAACTACATCTTCATTACTTGCGAGCTTGGTGAACCTGCAAGCAGCTTTTCCCCGCAGTCAAGAAGCCGCCTCCACTAGATCTGGTCTACCACCGGTTCCAACAATCTCTGCTAGGCAAAGAACCCTCCAAGTTCTTTCGGACTTCACTGGGTACATTACAACACAAACGTACTCTCTCGCCCTCCCTTCAATACGAGGTATAGGTGGAATCACATCTGGAGGAAATCCAACCGAGGATGAACTCCGGCGTGAAATCAGAGCATTAAAAGGTCTCGTTTTAAATAGGCGGTCATTTCTCCCCTCGGATGCCGGAGTTTCCGGATTCACCCAATGACCCTCCGGGATCCTCTTGAGGCTTGGAGAATCTATCGCACTCGGGAATGAGATTGATTCAATTGTATGAGATACGTAGAAGAATCTAATCAAAAGTTTGAATGTCTATCCGCACAGGCATCGGGTCCCGCTCTAGAATGTGGGTGAGACATAATGATAGAACGGAAGATCAGAAAATGCCTGGAGCTGTCCGCGGGTATTTCCAACTCAATAGTCCATCAATATGTCTAGAGATCATTGTCATGAGATATTCTTCAACATTCACCGATGAATCGGTTCTTTGGGAATGGTTGGCCGTAGTCCCCTCTCCATGTCGTGAGGTTCGGATTGATGTATGCTTCGATATATCTGAAATTATCTCAGGTCATTTATTACCTACGAATAAACAAAGGAGGCGCACGTATCAATGTACTCAGCAGTGGGGAAGTCCTTTGGGTCGCATCCAATATTGCGTGCGTGCGAAGGCTGGTACACCCGTATATAGTCGACTCTCATATGGGCTGGAAATGGAAGATGGTCCAGATCTACCACCCCAAAGTTTGACGACATGCCCAAGTTAACTATGATGTACTAGTTCGATGAGTGTTTTCATCCTTGTTAAGCCGACAGGTAGAATCTACCATTGGTTCCTGTGGGACGGGCCGGCTTGAGGTCTGGACAGCGGGGTCGGCACCCATGCCAGCTACGTTGAGTGTCCATGCAACTTTGTTGTCGGATATCCACGTGATGTACTGTAGGCGCAGAGTTAATTCCCGTCTTCTTGGCATACCATCTCCAGCTCACTGCCTTGTCGAATCCAGGGACGTACTGCGACCGAAGTTAGTCCCACACTAACAGTGTTCTTACAATCTCCTGACTCACCTCAAAGCCATATATCGAGTAGCACCCACTCTCACCCTCGTAGCATATTTGATTTGTGCCGGTCACCACTGATGTCGCTTGTTGCAACGCCGACCCTACGTATAGGTTCTGGACACTGATAGAAGGATTGGCGATCACTTCGTTCGCCGAGGTATTTAGCCAGACGTAGCCCGCGTTGAAAGGCTTCGATGAGCACGAATATTTAGTTACACTACGAGTCGGGGCAAACAGGAAAGGGCACGAACCGCCCATTGAGCAGACTGTGATACTTGACCCGCCAGAGGAGTTCCCGTGATCTACAGCACCAGTGAGTTCGACTCCAGGAGGATACCAAAAAAATAGTTACCCACTTGTGCCTCAAATATATCTATTTCAGGTGCAGAACGACCAACAAACGTACCATCAGAGTGTTTAGGGCCAGGATGGGACTCCCCTGGGCAGGTGCAGCGAGAGAGCCGTTGACCTGGAAGGTAGGACAATACGCCGCCTTTACTAGCGTCGCCGCCTTCCGTGGCTGCCACTGGTTGCCCGTTGACAGACTGGTTTGCGACAGTGCCGATGTCACATGCATCATAAGTATATGGCCACTGCACGGAAATTGATCAAGAGACTGGGGAGCTAAGCCGGGGTATCTCACCAAGCCTTCTAAACTAGCACCATAACCAGCCCGACCGAGGTTGCCAAGAGTCCAAATGGCCGGCCAAAACCCTTTTATGACATTCATTTCCTGTTGATTAAATCTCCTCGTGGGAACAACTCACCAACTATATTGTTGACACCAGGAAGCGAGACGTTTGCCTCGATGTACCCACCAGTAAAACAAAATTTGTTCCTAAGGATGGTCAATTACCGAGCCCAGTGTAAGGATAGAACGTACCAGGTCGTCATCATCCCTTATGTTATATTAAGATATTAGCTACGTGATGTTGGGAGCTTGGTCAACATGCCTCCTTGATAATTCAAATTATGTGACTGTCTCTGAGACAATGTCACTACCAGACTGCCATCTTGAGTGGTAAGGGCATCAGGACTATACCACTCCAAGTTATTTGTCGCCTAAGCTCGAGGTTGGCTGATGGCAAGCGCCGGAGATAGGATTGGATACGTACCCAGTAATGTAAGTTGACAGCCTCCCAATACGGGTCATCTCCAGGCCAAAACGTTCTACCAGGAACGTTGAACTCATCGGAGAAGACTAACTCCATGTCAGGTCCGCCGTTCCAGGATGGCTTGATGTAAGCATCCTTTGGTGTGTCGATGTCGATGAGAGCCCAATTTCCCGGTACGACTGGGATCTAGATATTCAGGTGAAATCCACAGGCAAAGATGTCGCATGATGAACCGACCTGGCCACTCGCGTTGATACCACCCAGACCAAATGCACCGTTTTTAGATAATTTTTTCGCATTGAAATATGTAATCATGGGATATCCTGCGCTGTTAAGACCAAGGAATTAAAGGGTTACGCTAGTGTCTAATGGATGACTCACAAGAGCATGACAAGGGAGACAATGGTGAGAAGGAGACAGCCCACGTTCACGACGCCACGGTCAGCGAAATGTAAGCAGGTCCCCGGTTTCCTCACGTCCGGATCATGCAAGTCGTCATCAGGCTCTTTTACATCAGAATACAAGCTAGAGCCCCATTGTCGCGGATCTATCGGCAGGTCGAACTGTGGTATGGATGAGCTGAATAACCAAACAGAGATCAGGACCTACGCGATGGGTCATATTGGCGATCCCCGACTTTGGCCTCACAGGATATGGGGATTCCAATGACTAGAGTTTCTTGAGTAAGAGGAAGAGTACGACAAGTACATGCTAAGAGTGGACAGCTTACGGAGATACTGGTGAAGCTTTGCACTCTGCTCTGTGGCGACAGTCCATGGGAGGCCCGGCGAGGAGTAGCCAACAAGCTGGACCTTGAAGAGTGTGTGACATGCAGCTCGGCCTGGGTTAAAGGCATGGCCATAGGGCAAGCGTAACAGAACGACAAAAAGTTGAATGTTTCGTCGTTTTGCGCAAAAGAGGAAAGTCTAGCAGGCGTTGGCGAGTGGACACGATAAGTGGTCTTGTCGAATGATTTATCATTCCCTCGGCAGCTCCCTGCAGCCCCACTAAGAGGAAATTGGGTGGAGTCATTTCCGATGCTGACCACATGGGAATCGGGCTCACCAACTGTACTGGACTCAACAAGGCAGGTCCAACTGGATATGCTCCAATTTCCTCAAGTGGAGAATAAATCACCTTTCGGTCTAAATGGCAAGTCCGCGAAGTACCCTGTTACTTGCCGACCATTGCAGGGTGCGCTCCAACGTGTCCTGTTTCATGTCAACAAGTCAAGTCGGCGTAAGTTTTCTTCCTCCCCCTGCGTGCAATAGATGGGCCACCACGATGTCACATTTCGCGGCTATTCAGCGACGACGGGGGCCAGGGAGGCAGCATTAATGGAGATGTCCCTTGCTCATTATATCTAGTCTGGATTCCTCCACGAAAGATCCTGTGTCTGGAGCAACCAATAATACCGATAACATGATGGCTGCGATCCAGCGTCCTTGCACAACTCGGCGAGCGGAATTGCCAAGCTTGGAAGCGGCATGGCCGATCTTCACGGCAGGTGGCGGCCACGCTTTTGAGCCACAATCTTCTGAGGGGGTAGAAGCCTAACCCGCGGTCTGTTACCCACCGTATAGTAATGCTGGCTTCTCCTGCCTGACCTCATTAATTCCGTATCATCTCCATCATGACTGCAATCGCGAATTTCCATAAAGTCTCCCTCGGGCGACTGCAGCCGCGTTAGGAACGCTTCTAGCATTGCGATACCAGGAGGCAACTTGTCATCCAAATTGTCTTCTTGTGTGATCCCCGGTGACACGACACGAGAAGTGCTGTTTCCATTTAAATGTCGACGAGTTGCTGAGCCTCATAATCATCATGAGAAGACCGCGTCCCCGAGATCTTGTCGGAGATTCCGTCGTTGTTCGAGATTTCCGCCGGCGGTTTGGGGTCGGCCGGCTTCTCATTTCCTGCTTCGGAGCAGCCGCACGTACGCGTGCTGGCTCCAAAAGTGACAACTCGGTCAAAAAGCTGCCTTCCTACTTACCTCGTCTTCAGACATTTACGCCACGCCCGCCGAGATTGCGCATGTTCAGACTCTCGGCCTCGCTAGTCTGTGGAGGTGATATAAGGAGTTTCTACGCCCGAGGAACAACCGCAGACAACGCCAAAGTCCGGAGCTCGTTATAAGCGGTGATCGCATATTATATACCCATCACAATGAAAGTGCGCGCAATGCATGATGTGTATTTGGTATGCAACTGGGAAGAAGGAAAATAAGAAAGACGAAAGACCAATATTGATATGCACTCCACCTCGAACAGAAAGAATACATACCCAAACCAAAGGAGAGCAACCCTTGAGCCGCATCAATCCATCGCACTGACCCAACTTCAGCATGAGTCAATTTATACAGACGTGCCAAGTACTGGTGCATCCAGACCCAGATTTCGGACAGACTCCATCATCCACAAGCCACGGAATCTGGCCTCTTCCAGTGCTGTCTCTGTGCCGAGGGAGGGTCACCAGTTGTTCTGGCTTGCCGGCATTGAACAAGATCACTGATATGCTAGTCGATAGACCATAGTGTATTCCAATGTCTGTTCCATGCGCGTGTCAGCAGGCGGCGGCGGAACTGCCTTACAATCGCTCTAGCAGTAGGCGCTGGAACAACGACTTCGCATGGTGCTCGGTGACGTTTGAGACGGTGGACATAGGTTCATGAGTGAACACAAGTCACGCTAAGTTGTCACAATGTATTTTGATTCTTTACGCGTCTACTACATCTTGCTTATACTAGTAGTCGAGTTTGCATCAACAGTGTTTAAAAGATTCTCAATGCTTGCAAGCGCAACGTGAAGCCACCCTGGAGCCTGACAACCATCACTGGCAGGCCTTCCGTGCATTCCATCATCGCACTATAGCTATTGATTCCAAACGGTTGGGCTTCACAGGCTTCGAGTTCAAATGGCTTCAGAGAAGGACTGCGAGGATGCATCCCCAACTTACGACACTGTGGACGTGGACATGATCGTCAAGGTCTTGCAACAAACTGCTTTCAGTTCGTGGTCTTTGAATGGCACTGGCAACCCACACATTGACTCGCATTCAGGCCCTTTTTTCACCACTTTCATTCCCGTATTTTACTTTTTTCATGCGCGAGGGGAATTGTCCCCTGCTGTGATTAATTCCACGTGTTACTGTGCTGCAGTATGGGCGTTCTGTGAGTGGAATATTCCAGTCATCTTCATCGCACTGACTTGCAATAGGGCTACTAAAATGGCTCTCAACTTCGTATAGAAATCAGCGAAGTCTCTTCTTTGCACCGGAACCTCTGGACTGGAGTGAGCAGATCGTCCTCATTACCGGCGGTACGTTTTCGCAAACACTCCATTGCTTGATATTCAGTATTATCAACAGGATCATCTGGAATAGGTGAACTCCTAGCGAATACGCTTGCGGTCCGCAATGTAAATGTGGTTGTTCTCGACATGAAGCCAATACAAACGGAAAACTGTGTGCTCTTGACTTAATTTTGCGGATCGGATACTTATCACCTCATCTGCTCCAGATAACATCACATACTACAAATGTGACGTTTCTAAGTGGGAAGAAGTCGATGCAGTTTCTAAGAAAGTCATTGAAGAGGTCAATACATTACTCAAAGATATGGCCCTCCAAACTCAGCTGTGTCCTAGGTTGGCTACCCAACTATGCTCGTGAACAATGCTGGTGTAGTCCAAGGGAAACTGATCCTTGACCTCAACCCTGAGGACATACATCAGTACGAAACTTTGTTCAACAGGATTACATTCTGTTGACAATAAACGTGTAGAACTTTCGGTGTGAATACCTTTGCTCACTTCTGGACCCTGAAGGCCTTCTTGCCCAAAATGATCGAAAAGAGGTGCGGACATATTGTATGAGACAAGCTCCCTGATGACTACGACCCATCATTTATACTTTCCTAGGTTACCTTGGCATCTGTTATGAGTTTTGTCGGCAGCGCTCAAATGTGTGAGTTCGTCCGTCAGTTCGAAAAATTGCTGTTGCCGACTCTTATCAGCGGACTACGGTGCTTCCAAGGCCGCTCTGTTAAATCTGCACGAATCGCTTCGCTACGAACTGGATAATCGGTACGTGCATAGTCTTCCTGCATAGTTTGACATGCCAACTTTCGGTGGCTTACAGGTATCACTCTCCCGGAATTCGCACGACTCTCGTTTGTCCGGGTCATGTCCGAACACCCCTTTTCTCCAGAGTGGTATTGCCAGACAATATCTTGTTCCGGTTCTTCATACCCTCTCTGGATCCAGTGACTGTCGTTAGGGCAATCATCTCTGCCCTAGATTCACACGAGTCTCGGACGATATATTTGCCCTTCTATACATACTCGGCTTTGACCATGAAGTTACTTCCAAGCTTCATACGTGATCTTGCTCAGAAGGTGGGCCACATTGGTGGGACCATCATTCAGCTATCTGACATGTCCCTTCTAGCTCACACATGCTGATTTCGCCATGAAAGACTTTGTCAAGGTAACCGGTATTAGAGAGGATGAAGTATATGCATCACAAAGCAAGAAAGTGACCTGATTCGGGCCCACCTTCATTTCAAAGTAAAGTACATAGGTTTGCCAGATTTCATCACCACTATGCCAGACGCATCCAATAAGAGTCCAGACGTCCTTGGCAGCTGAGAGACCGCAGCCTCCCTGTGTAAGTTACCATCAGGACGAAGGCTCCCGGCCAGGGCCTGATCCACCATAGTCGAGGCAGAATATTGAGTGCTTGAACCTCGAAGTGCCATGGTCAGTCAACCCCGGATGGGATCAACAACGGTTGGAACATGCATAAGTCTCCAGAATCTCTTCACATTCAACTAGTTCACTGCGCGAAATGCGACTCGCCGTTCGTCGACTGCGAACTTGGGATCAGAGCTTTGTGGGGTGCAAATTCAATGCCATTTGATAATAAGATAATGGTTTCAGTTCAATTCGTCATTGGGAGTCGGGAGCTGGTGCCAAGCGCTGCTATGATGAAGTATTAGCTTCGGTGTCGTGCAAGAACTATCAGAACCGGCTTCAACACACTTTCGATTGAATATAATTGCACACAAAGTAACATTTTTGGGACAAGCATCCTCCGCTTGCCTGGCGGGTCATACGCATACACGCGGCCAAGTGCCTAACGCTCTGACAGTCGATTCGCGCAATATCAAAACCAAAAAATCCATTGTAAACCAATACCAAGGTTTAGTGATGTCGTTTGAATGCATGAGAACGAGTCGAAACAGAAAAGGAATGCGGTATAAGCAATGGAGAGTGCAAGAAAGAGGTGGGTATTTGGTCCAAGAGATAAGAATACCAGATACTACTAGGCTGGTGCATGATAAGTTGGTGTTGTTTTCCGAGAGCCTGAGTGGCGGTTTTACTAATAGAGATGGATTAGCAACATGCCTTGAGGATATCGCGAGCACGACTAGTATGCGCCTTGGCAACCTATGTGACAGTATTTGACAAGATATCAGGACAGGAAGAGAGAGACCCACGAGGAGATTGGCAGTCTTAAAGGTGGAACTGTACATGTGATTGATACCATTTTCTTCAAGAACTCGTGAGTAGCGGCTAACGAGTCCGTGCTTATCTGCAAACCGGACAGTACATCCCATTGTTGAGCGCGTCGCAGAGCGTGCAATTCCCTGGCAGTAGTGTACTCGCCTAAACCGAAGCGACGCAGATCAATCTGAAGACACTGGAAGGTATCACCTCCTGATAGCGCGTCGCTGTTCTGATCTTGGGCAGAATCGGAATCCGAGTTGGACGCGTGTGCATCAAATGTATCTAATTCCCCTGCGCAGATGAGCATGTGTCTCTCCCCGGGTGGAAATAAGGCGGCAAGAACAGACACATCCGTTGTCAAAGAGGAGCCCTCGCATGTCCGCGTAAAGCTAAAAAATGGCACCCTCGGGTATTCCGGGCTATTCGTTTGCTTATCCCCGGGTGAATGAAAAGTGCTTCGGCTGAGAGAGGACGATTTGAATTCCACAGGAGAAAATGTGGGGACCTGCGACACAAGGTGTTTAGCGGTTGGTTTGAAAGAGGGTGACGATGATGGGATTGCGTGGGAGATGTCGGGATATGAACGGGAACCTGTTGTAGGCAATATCGAGGGTGGGTCTCTGCGGGGAGAGTGAGAGAGATAACCTTCATCGTCCTCACTTGTGGATGAGACAGAATCGGTTGAATCTGAGCCTCTTCGCGGCCAGGACAGGAAAGAAGGAATGGCGATCTCATCAATTTTTTTGCTGGTTGACATCTTTGTCGCGTAATTACATTCAGACCCGCGCAAGAGGGGCGACCCTTTCGTGGGAATGAGGTCGGGGAACGCAACCAGCTTAACAACTTTGAGTGACCAGCTGTCTACGCAGTCATCAGCCAGCCCAACGCATGCAAGTTTTGAGGGTAGAATGGTAACGTCGGTACATGAAGGTGAATGAGACTTGTTTCGTGAGGAAGGGTGATGGTGTGGAGTTCGACCAGCTTCACATTTTTCGTCTGTATCCCCGTTCAACCTGTGGAGTGCGGATGCCGCGGCTGTGACTGAAGTGTCAATGCGGCTCCGGGTCCGCGTCAAGACAGCACCTGACTCGGGGTTGAACTCTGGGCCAACGTCACCGATTTGGAATACATCGGGTACGACTGGTGATAGGAGAGGGGATACTGCTCTTGACATCAAAAGTTCTGAATCGGAGGAATACAGATCGAACCCAGCATCCCCAAACAGCGATATGACCTCCCGCAGTCTGGATTCCTTGACCTGAAATAAATGAGATACAATAAAGTGCATGATTCATGATTGGCCTACAAAAATAAAGTCGCTCATATATGAGGACTGGTACAAGATGGAGATTCCTGCTGCAGCTAATGGAGCGGACAATTCGTGGACTCGAGCTCCTGAGTTGTCTGCCCATGTGGTTCAGTGAAGATGATGTCAAGCCTCAAGAGAAAGAGACGTACCAAGTTGATCGGAATGAGAGTCGAGCTGGAGCACTTTCCATTTCTCGCAAGAAAATTCCACTCGATTATCATCATTGAAGGCGGGATGCTTACGAGCAGAGCCAGAGCCAGAGCGAGATCGTAGTCTCCGCCTGTCGCGTCTGGCTATGAATTCAAAGTCAGAAAGGCTGTGGTGCTCTGCGAAGAGACTGAGCTCGATCTCATTGCAGGTGACATTCAAGAAGATGGGTTTAGGTTGGAGGATCTGTCTGAGGACGGGGTGTGATAAGTGAGGGAGACGCGAGTGGGGGATGCGTACGAGGGAGAGGGAGACGGGGAGGAGGGAGATGGTGACGTTGGATGGGCTGGGGACCGCCATCAAATGACTTGAATGTCGAGGGATGGGAGGGAAGTCATGAATTTGGTCCTGATCTAATTATCAAGATTTCATTTCAACGCACACGATCACGGCGGATTTAGACTCGTTCCCCGCATTATGAAGTACAATTGGCTACATGTGTCGCGATAATAATAACGAAATGATGTGATAGCGATGAATGTCAAATCCACCAAAGTGAGACAACAGCAATAACGAATAAATACGCAGTCCGGAATGCAACATGGTCAATGAATTTCATGGTGTCACAGCGCACGCCGGGACCGCCGTGGAAGCGTCTTGGATGCATTACCTGCTCGGTGCGAGCACCGCGAAAGGCTAGGGGCGCCAGGTGGAATGGGGCGCTGACGGAGTTGATATCGATTCGAAGCAGGCGGCGTCCCGCGATTGCGACGCCTGCGAACATGGGAATCTGCTTCCGACTCCTTGGCTGTGGATGATAGTTCGAGGAATGAACCGATTATGGGAGCAGGCGATGCATTCTGTGGTGAATTTGGGGCGGGAGAGCAGTCCGGGGATGAGCGCGAGTCCAACGTAAAGCTGGTATAGAGGACGGGATGAAGAGATACAGGCTGGGTTTTTGAAGCGGGAATCACGCTGGGACTTTCTACGTGTACAACAAACGGGAATGCGGATGAGGGTTGCACGAGTTCTGGTTCTTGTGATGCGAAATGTGAGGGGAGTGGCGTTAAGGGCGATGTTGGTGGGCTAGCAGAAAATCGTGCGCGTAGAGAAGTGTTTCGTGACGGCGGCGTGCGTATGGAATACATCCTATTCACTATCATCCGTTCCAAGGCACGGGTGTGCTGAACCACCGGTTCTTGCAGTGGCTCAGTCGGTTCGCGCTCTAGTGATCTGGGTTTCTTGTTTGCCGTTTGCCCCTGAGGTGGTCGCAAGGAGGCTCCCTTGAACGGTTCGTCTCCAGAGTCATCCCAGTCTCTCTGCAGGCGCTTAAATGGTCGGGGTGCAGGCTGCACTTGCCGAGGGACACGCGGCACCGGAACTATCGCAGGGAGGGTGTTCTCATACGCAAAGTCTCTCACTTTGATACCCAAAGACACCAAGAACTCGGGAGAGGGTTGCTGTGAAGCCGCTACCGTGGCACCGCTCGTAGGCGCTTGGGAATACTCTGAAACTTGCGAGGATATCACGTCTGCAAGAAACTTGGAGGCCGACAAAAACAGACAAGCTTGAGGCTTTGCACGAGCGATAATCAGGCACGTATCTTCACTCACATTCGCCAAAGGTTGTGAAGGAGGTTCACGCTCCATATCATTACGGGCTTCGATCCAAGGGTTGGAGTGTTCGGGTGAAGCTTCCATGGATTCGTCCACTGACATGGACGTATCTTGTGCATACATTTTCACGCTGGCCATCTTACCGTAAACTGAACGATGGCCGCAAGAAGCTGGGGGCGAGAAGGCGAGAAGGTCGTGGTACTAGCACAAGTTGGGTGGGCTCGTGGGCTCGTGGCAGTGGGAATCTTATCGATTCATTATTATCACGTGACATGCCGGATTCCATATTCGGCATCGCCTCCTGCTCGGCTTCGACACCGACGGTGAGTTGAGTCAACCTCTACAAAACATATTAGGACGTTAGCAAGGGAGCAGCTCGTCAACGGGAATGCTCCAAAGACTCTGGAAACCCATAGCTGCTACCACAGTCGTTATTGGTACCCCAACATACCTCTATTACCAGTACAACAAGCCACAGACTTTCGACATTCCCGTAAAAACACGCGGTGCTGACGGTGCGTCCGTCATGACCAGCAAGACATTCCCCCTACTGTCTCTCAGCGCTGTCGATGAGCGTCTTAACGCGAATACGAAATCCAATACCATCACGCGTCCGGGAGGTACAACATGGAAGTACAGTACAGCTTCCGTGGCAGCGAACGAGCCGCTGGAAGACGCCCATGCCGAGGCTATTATCTCCCGTGAACCGTCGGATGCAAAGGGACCCGGAGACTGGCTATTCTTCGCTGTAATGGACGGTCACAGCGGCCCACACACTTCTCGCCTTCTTTCAAATACGTTGATCAATGCTGTTGTACTGCAACTCTCATTGCTCATACACGGATCTTCTGGCACAGGCGTCTCTAAACCCGGTGTCGAGAACCCCCAGAGCATCTCTTCCGCCATACAAAGTGCTTTTACCAAATTCGACAAAGAATTGATTAATGCGCCGTTGAAGATTCTCGCCGACAACATAGACAAGGAATCCCTGAAGAAAAAAACTGTCCCTGATTTGAGCGGACATCCACTCGCGCTACCCATGATGCTTCCGGCTGTATCTGGTATGTTAATGCGTGGTTCTCCTCCGCCTTGTGGTATTAAGACCTATTTCAGGCAGCTGCGCTTTGATGGCCGTCTTCGACACAGCCCAGCGAGACTTGTATGTCGCATGTTCTGGAGACAGCCGAGCAGTCGCGGGTATTTGGGAGGAGTCACCGGATGGCACAGGTTCTTGGAGGGTCGAGGTATTGAGCGAGGACCAAACGGGCCGAAATCCGAACGAGTTGAAGAGGTATGCCACATCCTATTTATCTCTTATACATCTAAAGCCTGCCTGGACAGAATGCAGTCAGAACACCCTCCAGATGAGGCTGAAAACGTGATACGCGCTGGGCGAGTTCTGGGGGGTCTTGAGCCTACAAGAGCGTTTGGAGATGCCCGTTACAAATGGCCACGTGAAGTCCAGGAGGTGTGAGTGCGATTCATTTCTTCTCTCGTTCGATCCAAGGGACGACCTTCATCAAGTTTGAGTCAGGCATTCATGGTCGGTAACAATCAACCATTGCGGCCAGCTCCAGCGTCATTGAAAACACCGCCGTATGTTACTGCAACTCCGGTTATCACTCACCGTAAGCTTTCTTTCGATGACGGCTCCTCGGATACTCCGAAACGTCTCGGACCTCGATTCGTCGTACTCGCCACAGATGGTTTATGGGACAAACTGAGCTCGGAAGAGGTGGTTGCCCTGGTGGGCGGGCATTTAAGAGGCCTGAGAGGAATAGTGTCCAAGATCCAACTTCAGACCCTGGTCCCTACTTCATCTGGATCACCGACCGTCGAAGGCAAGGATAAGATAGGGGGGAACGGCGAGGGCCCATGGTCATTTGGAGACGACAACCTAAGCGTTCATCTAATCCGGAACGCGTTTGGTGGAGGGGATGCGTATGCACTTCGGAGACTCATGAGCATTCCTTCCCCTTTTGCTCGTCGATATCGCGACGACACCACTGTCACCGTGATCTGGTGGGACGAGCAAGATAACAGCGCCGAGACTGTCGGGCTCAAGGCGAAACTTTAGACTTGTTACCTTGGTTCACAGCAACACACTCGAGACGGCAGTGGTTATTATAAATGTGCACGATACAGCAGGCTATACATGGTTATATAATCATTCTCTTTCGCTTACTGCCGTACTGCCTTGGTCTGTGGTGGAAGTCCGAATTCCGTAAAGGATTGTTTCCAAGAAGTCGAGTGTAGGGATTTACGGCTCCACCACCGAAAGAAGACTTTCTGCGTTGCCCATGGAGTGTGTGTTTAGGAGAGGAAGTCTGTACAGGTGACACCGCGCGGTGCTTGGAATACTTGTGATCATCTTCGTCGCCAAACGGCGATTTACGCTTCCTGTCATTCTTTGTGCGAGATGCGTAAAAACTGCTTGGATCAATCCCACTGGAACGAAGGGTATCTGAGGATGATACAGGTATTTGGGCAATGGAAGTATGATCTGAGGATGATGGAGACTGGGGTGAATCGGTGGAAGGTGGAGGTGGAGGTGGAGGGGATGATGACTCGCGGCCTGTGGTAATCTTTGACTCTAGTTGAATCGATTCCGATGATCCGTCAAGGCTATCTTCATCATACTGCGCGAGACTCATGAGTGCAGTGTTTGCTTTGGTGGTTATAGCGGCAATCTTGTTTTTCAGATTCAGCGCCTGAGGATCGGCCGCGGGAGTCGTGGGTGATTGCTTGTCGTCAACATTGTTCGGCATGGGTGAAGGGAGAAGGGGGCCGATGAAAGGGTGGTTGGCCTTGACACCAATATCCTCTTCATCTAGATCGATATTCTTCCGCTTCTTCATACCACCAACGATGCTATTCTTGGGACTACCAACCACCTTACTCGGCCGACTGATAACCCCCTCGAGCGATTGTCCCCTATCGCGCATATAAAACAATACGTATGCGTTCTTCATTCCCACGGGAGCGCTATGATGGAGCTCGACCATGTCATCGTTCATTTCGTACCATCGTCCGTTCGCTGCTTTGACATGAGCAAAGTAGTGACCCGAATTTGGTCCACCTCCGGCATGGCAAATGATACCGAATAGCGTGTAGGAGGGCCCGTGTTGGCCCTCGCTCATCGCGGGCTGGAGTACCAGGCGTTCGTCATAGTGGACATAATGGCCAATCTTTCGGCCAAGCGGGGAGAAGCGCTTCAAATGTATTGTTAGCACGGCAGGTGCATCGTGGATAGTGAAACGCTTTTCAGCCACGACAGCCTTCTTGCACCTTCAACAAAACCCGTGAGCGAAACACGTCGCCACACCCACCGAGGCCACTCACTTCTCGCAATTGTATTTGTCTGAGCCCCTCAGGTAATCTATGGCGACGAATTTTTTGAGTGCATCCTTCAATGTCGATGAGCCATATATGTCCAGGCTTATGTCCAGCATGCTGTCGAAAGTGTCACTGTTATGATTGCATTCTCGGCATGTTACCCGGGAACGCAGTCGTCCGCCAAAGATCCTGTGCACCCAAGTCGTCTCGGCCAATTTATGGTCGACTTTTCTGAATAGCTGATCAGGAACTGTAACCAGAAAATTTAGAGAAAGCGTACTGAGGACAACCAGCCAAGCATGACTTTTGCAATGCATCGATGGCATAACGAAGAAATTCATGTGAATCCTCCTGTCTCCCCTTGCGCATATGTTTTGCGATGACTATCAGTATCAGTTAGCATGGTTAACGCAGATAAGTGGTCCAGACGTACATTGTAATTTGGATGTAATTTGATATGGCGTAAAAGAATGTGCCTTGTGATACGAGTCTAACATTACCTGCCGAAGGTTACATGCCATGCAAAATCCACTCTTGACTCTGCCTGAACAGTGACGAGATCAAAACGTCATCCAAGCATTCAAACAGTAGTAATGCACTAACATGGGTCCGTTTTGGAGTGCGCGTGCAAAACACGGAGGAGGGGTGGTGTATGGAGAAGGCATTGCAATGCACTGTTCAGAAAGCAGGTGTTTCCGGTGTTGTGGAGGCCATTGCCGACCTCATGACCTGGGGGCCAAGTGAAATCAAGTATACCGTTGTACAGAGAATGCTTCACGTTCCGAGCTGGGAGCGGAGAAGTCTTCGGGAAAGCACGCTGTTGCGTAGGTGGTGTTTTCGGTTGGTCCAACGAAGGCTGCTATTTATTCGTGACATTGAACCGTATGGACGGGTTGGGGATTGCTCACCTTGCTAGCTTTTGGTGTTCCGTTGATGGGATCGTACTTTCCTTCGGCAACTGCGAGAACGCCAGATGACGATCCTTCCACGAATTCGATAGGAGGAGGAAGAAGACTGTTGAACGCATCGATATCTTTGGACGGTTTGAGTTGCGCATGATCTTCGGAGGGAAGCTGGGTAGAAAACGGCTGGGATAGATATAAGGGTGATGCTAACATGCTATATCCCACCGAACGAAGTCTATGCAGGCAGCTGCGACTCTGGCGATGTTTTCCGAGAGAGATGCAGCGGAGAGGAGCGGCCAGTCTGAGTTAACACTGAATTTGAGTGCGGTGGGGTCTTGAGAAATCGGGCGTTATTTACGCCTGTTACTGACTGCACAACTAATCTATGTAGTACATAACGTTAATATTGCTAGTATAGTCCAATGTCGAGGCTAAGCCTAACACAAGTGTACAAACGGTAGCTAGCGTCCGAGACAGTACGTTGGCAAGTAAAGTACTAGGATTAAATGAGTGGACTATGTTTCAGATCTCAGGGGAATATGCAAGACGAAGCTCTAGTGCCGGAGTGAATCACAAAAAGTTGTACAGAAGCGACTCC
Source organism: Porphyrellus cyaneotinctus (assembly GCA_038091315.1). NCBI lineage: Eukaryota > Fungi > Basidiomycota > Agaricomycetes > Boletales > Boletaceae > Porphyrellus > Porphyrellus cyaneotinctus. The sequence goes on along the minus strand of JBBPOF010000005.1, from coordinate 61,641 downwards.
TGCGATCCATTGTCTGCTAGCGACAGCGATACTACATCGTCATTGGAGCTGGTGGAATGCAGAACTGAATACGTTGACGATGGAGATGACCACGATGACTGAGATCCATCGCTTCCGGCTTCCAAGAATGATTCAGGCGTTAGAAGGTTCGAATGTGAGTCGATGAGAAGTGGATAGTCAACCATGGGCGATATACTGTCGAAATAAAATGGATCTCCGAGGTTGTTGCATGAATAGGTATAGATGTCGTGGAGATGGCCAGACGGTCCGGCGTTCACGGTCTGTTCGAGCCATGATCCCAGGAGCAAGGTATCGTTGGCGGGGGACTGGCTAGGACGTCGGTGATCAAAAGGATCATCACCCGACCATCCGCGATTGCCTGTAAAGTGACTAGCCTCACCGCCATCGCCCAAGGCACAATATCCAGAACCTTTCGAATAATTAGCGAGTCATTTAGAACGCATAATAGTGCCACCGACTATCACCGAGAGAAGAAGGGGACACGATCCGAGACCCTATTTCGTGATGGCTCTTATTTTCCACATCACTGGAAGCGCAGTGGGCCGATGGAAACCCCCCACTTTGACTACTCTCTGAAGCGATGGCGTTTAGACCAATTGACGCGGGATCAAGTCCGTGTTTTCGCAAATGTGTCATGAATGTGGACCGCCGTTTGATCCTGACAAAAGTCATGATTCTGGTAGGGAGGATTCCAGACACTGTACTAACCTTGTCCCACAGTCGGGGATAACACACTTGTACGCGCCTTCGTGGCCATGAGTTTCTTTTCTGTGTCGAGTACGCGAGGAAGGGTCCCCAAAAGTCTTTTTGCAGGTACCAATATCGCAGGCATAAGGCCGTTCCCCAGTGCTGGCTCTGTCCATCAGTACGACGTAGAAGTCCATTGTAAATTTCGTACTGGACGTTCCGGTGTGTTTTGAGACCAGAAAACTGTCTGAAGCCCTTTCCGCAGGTCTCGCAAATGTATGGTCTAGTAGACATGTTAAATGGCGACATCCCAGCGTTTTAGTGACCTACTTGATCCCAGTGTGTATCAACTTGTGTCGAGTAAGATCACCCTTGCGCGCAAATGATTTAAGACAAATCGTGCAGCTCCACTGTCATCGTACACAATTTGAGCCAACATCATGGTTTGGAAGTGGGGAGCCCTTACGAGCGGCATTATCAATGGGTCAGAATTTGGAGGGTATAGAGACGAAGTCCCGCAACGTCGATAAAAGGATAGGAAGGGGAGAAATGAAAGACTCCACCGTGCACGTTGGCGTTTAAATGGGGAAAAGTAGGACGAGCTGCATAAGGCCCATGTAAAGGTGAATAATTGTTCCGAGATTAACTCCGGGCATGGTCATTCAAATGTCCAACGGTCCCGAGATGTGTCGGCGCATCTAGTAACGAGAACAAAGTACAGCCCAGGGGAACAATAGGTCGCGCTATACATGACAGAAGTCCAGTCTCTCCGCGAACGACATCGGTTGTGTCTCACCTCGATCACTGTACAAAGTGAACTTGTGGATCGCAACGTCAAAACAGCCACACTTGAACAACACCGTAGTACGGACGTTATCCGCGGGTCGTTCAATCTTCTATAGGCGGTGGCCTCTCGAAAATAAAGGCACGCAATTCCATCATCTAATCGATAGGGTTTTAGCCTTCACCAGTAGGAGAGTGGCGGGGTTGGTAAATCAATGGATTCCCAAGCCTTGCCCGTAGATACACTTCGTGATCCTCTGTTCCATCCAAGGTGCAATCGCCAAAAAATCGTGCCAAGTGAATGACGCAAATTGAGCGTGGTCGATACCACCAAACAACTCCAAACCTTGAAGCCCATGAGTCGTGGACTCACGAGAGTCAAAAGGGCACAGTTGTGCAGTTACCCTCCGGAAAAATCAGTGAAATATAAAACGGTCTGTATATCGTACATACATTAGCCCTCCGACCCACCGCGTGCCTTCTTCCGGTATAGCGTCCGGATGCCACCTCTGGTCACCACCTCCTGGAGTGTACATTGGATAATTGCTGTGCGTATGTGAAGGGATAGGATGCGAAATGCGGCGATAAGCAGCATTATAATGCATTGTCACTGTTTTGTAGTTGGTCATTATTTTCGTTTGAAGTCAGACCGACAGCAACACTGAAACGTACCAGCGGCCGTCGAATCGGATGTGTTCGGATGGTTAGTGAGACCCTGGTTATCAACTATAGTCCCGGATGGCTCAAGTCCCGGCGGAGACAAAAACGCATGAGCATTACGGTTTATTGTAAAAGGTGTCCCAGGACGATTCATGACACCCAATGCAAGGATACGGACATCCATTAATTGAAGGACGACCTGAAAAGATGATGTTGCATTAGGTTGATGGGCGACGAAGGTTTTGACTGACTCTTATTTGAGTTGGCAAATAAGCAAGATTGTTTTGCACTCTATCTAGTGTAAGCTGGAGCGAAGTATTGCGAGTTGACGCACACTGACTTCATTTGGTGAAATATCGTGAGAGGATTGAAGTTTCGGGAAGCGACCTCAAGCTCATTCACGGATCCACTTCGATTGATGACGATGTATCTGGGGAGATTAGTTCGTGAGTTGAAGCATGGATCGAATCGATAGGATCACACTTAGTCCAGGCCTCGTCCGAAGTGCACGAGGACCGATTTCTGTGCCATACGCGATAAAGCATTCTGGAGAGAGATGCATAATATGAGATAACGCCATCAATTGAAAGAATGTCTACTTCATGAAGGTTGCTCTCCACGAATTATCACTTTTCCATTTCGTCCACCCGGGCAGGAACCTCCTGCGAAAGCACTCCTCCCATTCAAACGATTTCAAATTGGGCAAGGTGCTGTCGAACAACAGAAAACTTGAGGATGCGAAAGTGAGAATTTCAATCCAATTTTGCCGTGGCACGACGGAGCGAACGCTGAGGTGGAACAGCGACTTCTCGTAAACAGACTCGGACTGGTGAAGATTGCTGAAAATAGGACGTCTCCACGGATTCAGGGAGGCGTCGGCGGTAATAGCCCGGAGCCTACGCGAAAGACAAGAGACCACGACAAGAGAGTCGAGATCAAGCTCGGAAAAGATCTCCGCCAGAAGCTCAACGGGCAAGGTCTGCAGTGTGATGGATTGCGCACCAATGGCGAGTCCGTCACCTGAAACGATCGATGAGCGCTGACTGGTCATTGCCATTGACGAGCGGTGGTGTTCTGACCAGGCGTGAGACGAAGTAACCCACTACGGAGACACGGCTCAGGGCAGCTGCCTCAACACATGGCCATCGCGAACATACGACGCCAAAATCAGTCATCGATAAATCACGTCTAGGATAAGATAATACGCCTGAACCGGGCTGTAACTAACTTGACATTCTGCTACAAAACATGGAACAACTGAGGGAAACAAAGGAGTTCCAGTTCGAAGGATGCGGTCGCCGGCAATTTCCAGACGTCCTCGATTGACGGGTGGACATTCAAGAATTGTTGAGCTAATATTATCTCCGAGGGCAATGTGTAAGTCCACGACACGCTTGGCGACAACTGACGGCACTGCGGGCCCATCACAAAGATTGCCAACAGAGTACAGGCAGACATACATTGTTGCTTCTCCGAAGGCCGCGTCAAATATTCCGTCACGCTGAGCTGACGCACACCGAAGTGTCGTGGTAGAATTTGCGTAAAATCAGAGAATGTAGAGTTACTGGGATCAAAAAGCCTTTGATGAATATATGAAAAACGAAGTATAGCCAGACACTAATGAGAGGACTCACGTTCGCTATCCATGAACATATTCATCGCATTGTTTGCCAGTAGGAATTCCGGTGCCGTATGGCCCGACCTGGCCGTTTGTGTGTCTGGGGCGGCACCCACTCGCCTATGTTTGGGCTTTACTAGACAAGTCCGTCGACCAGTTGAGGGGTTGCGCGCCGAATCTCGAGCAAGGTTGGTTGTGGCAGTCTAGGAATGCCCTTTCCTCGGCGTTGAGTTGTCTGACGGTGTCTGCGAGAAAGATCCCATGGCAAATGGACAGGAGTGTAGCGATCAAATAGAAACACATGCGGTAGTCAGAGGATGAGAAAGACAGACTAGGCACAAGAACGCGAAGACAACCCAAAGCGAAGGGGGGAGATAGTGGATCAGTAGTATGGGAGGAAGAGACCAATATTTGACCGCATGGAACTGACAGACGGTGTATATGGTGCCTTGTGACGGAAACACAAGAAAAAAAATCACACCAGGCATCATGAGGTATGTTGGTTGTGATCTTGGCGTTAATCCGTTTGAAGTAGTGATAGTTCGCGGATACCTGGACCAGGATACAGAGAGGATTGTGGTCCCGAATCAACTAAATAACAAGGCAAAGAGATATGTATAGACGTACGTAACCTTCCAAAAGGGGAATTGACATCGTGGCGCAACTCGTCGATCAAAGTGAGGACTTAATCTTTGACACGGCTCTACACCCATCTTGGATGAAAACACGAGTTTATTCGTGTCCTTTGAACGGACCAAAAGAGCCGTGCACACACGCGTGAGATAAGAAGGAATGGTCCTAGATTGATGGATATGATAAGCAAATGTGTTTTCAGGCAGAACATCTCAGCAAATGTCTCATTACTCAAAGCGACTAGACCAGAGGTCATGCTTTATGGATGACACGTATGTTGTGTTCTCGTTTGAAAGTTTCAAACTCTTGCTCTTTCGACTTGATCTGCTCCGTAAGTGTGGAGATCACCTTTCTTATCTGAGTAACATATGTTAGATTGGTGAAAGCGAGCGGGTTAGCACCGGCTCACTCCCTCACTGTTTGTCTGTAATGCTGGAACGACATCCTTGACAGTGCGCTCAACGAGCACGCCGCCGATCAAACGAAAACATTTTCGATCGGGCTCCTCTTCTAGAGCCTCATCTAATGTTGAGAGGACCAATCTGACTCCAAAGTCAACCATTAGTTTTGTTACAGTCATTAGAATACTCACGAATGCTCCTCAGCTTCCTGCTCGAGTTCGCCGATCTTACTGGCCAGAGTTTGCAAGTCGTTTTGGAAACGAGAATACGTTTGTTGTATCTCTGTCTAGTCTGTCGTGATGAGGCATTGAAAATAAAATACAGCATTCGTCGCACCCTGGTCTGACAGCGGCTGTGCCTTTGGTTTTGCTTTCGAAGTGGACATCGTGAACGAGTGGAATGTACGAGAGTTCATTGGCTCGGGAAATACGCGTCACTCCAGCGTGACATCTTGTCACATCCAACTTGTTGTTTCTGGCCCATTCGACAATGTCCCTTGCCCGCCCACGTCTTGGTGTCGGGTTCTCGCACCGCTTGCTGTCCCTGCAGCACAATACTGCGCTCCGTTTTGCTCTGGTTGCTCACCGGAACATTTCTTCCTCCCGTTGCTGTCGTGCCCAGCCTCTCGATAGACATGGTACTTTGGAGGGTCCAGCCAAATTCAGGTCGCCTACCGCTACAGGTACATTGACTGCCCAGGATGAGCCGGACAAACACATAGACTCGTACAAGGGTGGTCCAAGTGCTATTGACAAGGCAGTTCACCTTTTCTTTTTCACCGAAATCCTCCGAGGTAAGTTGGTGGTGGAAAGGCCCGCACGTGTCACTAATACTTCATAGGAATGTGGATTGTTGTAGAGAACTTCTTCAGGCCTCCTTACACCATCATGTACCCATACGAGAAGGGTCCGTTGTCCCCTCGCTTCCGTGGTGAACATGCCCTGCGGAGATACCCAAGCGGCGAGGAGCGCTGCATCGGTATGTCGTTCCGGATACACACTATGCTAGCCTCACGTACCATCCAGCCTGTAAGCTTTGTGAAGCGATCTGTCCTGCACAAGCTATCACTATTGAGAGCGAGGCGCGTCAAGATGGGTCGCGTCGGACAACCAAATACGGTACGACTGCTTCTGGTTCACAGAGTCTATGCACATCCAGCTATTATTATTAGACATTGATATGACGAAGTGCATTTATTGTGGTTTCTGCCAAGAGGCTTGTCCGGTCGATGCCATCGTCGAAAGTGGGTTCGCTGCATCGCTTTTGTATGTGATTGACGTAGCCATTCCGCAGCGCAAAATCAAGAGTTTTCGACAGAGACTCGTGAAGAGCTTTTATATAACAAAGAAAAATTGTTGGCGAACGGCGACAGGGCCGAAGCAGAGATCGCAGCTAATCTTCATTGTGAGTCACGATCCGACTCTGGATGTAGCTGGCTGATTTTTTTTCCCATAGCGGACCATGTGTACCGGTGAGGGAAGGGGGATGGCATGGCTGAACCATTTCACCAGGTCATGTAATTATCCTTCGATATCCAATCCGAACTGCGCTTAGAACCATGACCTTCGTTTAAACGTCGATCTCGAGCACTTACTCATGCGGAATAAGTCATAGTTCAGAGACCAACCCTAATTCTTGTTCACTGGGCCTGATACGCCCTAGGCTGGCTCAAAGCCTGAGGATATGCCATTCGTTACAAAGGAGTTAGGTGGCAAAGTGATCTTACCACCTGCAAGTATAGCCTGATGATGATCAAGCATGGTCAATATGCACAGCGACTCTCAGTTTGGGCGAAAGCATCCGTTGGGAACCTCCATCGTACAACGTCAGCTCACAAGCGGGATCTATTTGGCGCCACTCCGAATGGCAAGCACAATCACCTGTCAGCCAAGTCTTCGCTATTGTCTTTGGTCGCCACTCATCGGACATATGGTGCACTGCACTCTAAATTTGATTCGCGGTTAGTGTTAATCCTATCTGGTGTCATACCATCGGGGTTTTACTCAGCATATCGAGGTCCTCCGTTCCGGCAATTCACAACTTGAGTTTGCTCCATGGCTCTTGCGCCAGGTCGACCGCCGGCTCCGGCGAACCCCTCATACATCATGCTTTCGGCACGGTGACATCTTGCAGAGGCGCATCAGACCGTGCTCCCCGAGCCGAAGCAGCTTGGCCGCAACGCCGCCATCATGATCCTAGATCACCGCCTTCTGATAAGTGCGGAAACTCTGCCTGCGGATGACGTCTCCCCCGCGCCGCAGAACTGCGCATTTAGACGTCAAGTAGATGTGGATGCGTATTGGGCATAGCAGGAAGAACGGGGGAAGTTTATATGCCCGCCGACGGCCAAGAATATTGAACCACCAGGATCAGCCGAGCGTTCTACAATGGCGTAGCCGCCGAACCTTGACGGGGATGGGATGTGGGACTGTGCGTCATGATACTTTCTTCGGAGACAGGAGCGCCGGGTCTGTCGAGCCCTTTCAGATTACTTGGTTTGTGGATTGTCCCTGTCATGTGTCCCGAGTTCTCCTTGTATGGCTGGGTTATCGCACTAGCTAATTTTAGAGATTTACCAGGGCGCACGGGGTGAGATCTACACTTTTATGTTGATCCGCTGGCATGGATATGGATGTCGGGGTCACTCGTGAATACACACGCAGCCATAAGTTATGGTATTACCCGAAACGACGACCGACATAAACACAGACCAGTGTTGACAATGAAACATTGACTAGAAGCACTTTAGCACGAGAAATTCTATATGGGAATGGCCTGAGTACATTCACCGAACCCCTAATCGTCGGAGTGTCCTTCCTCTGGCTCGTCTTGTCCACCGAAGCTTTGGGCAGATGACGGCATACCCTCCTGATGAAGCCTCTTCGAACCTCTATCATCTGTCCGATGGCTTCCTCCGTACCTCAGGGAACTATCTCCTCCGCCTCCTGAGTTGTCTCCCGGGGCTGAAACGACGTCATCCTCCCCGTCTATATCCATATCGTTACGAGAGCGTTTTCTCGATGGTTCCAAAGGAGGGCGGTGCTGCTCAGGCGGTATGTATGATCCACCACGGTCGCGGTCACGGTTGTGGGAACGACCATCTTCGTGAACAAAATCGATATCCTCATTTGGAGCTTGCGTTTGATTTATTTCCCGGGGTGCATAGGGTCTCTGGCGTTCCCGCTCATAGTATTGTGAATGTGCGTCGGATCGTGGTTGCGCCTCAGCAGAGCCGGAACCAGACCCGGGCGTATCAGACCGAGACGATCGACCATACACGCCTGGACCGATAGGCTCCCGAAGATATATTTGCTCTTCCCGAAGTCGATAAGAAGAGTGATCCTGATAGTCCCTCTCTGGCCTTGACCGCATGTGAGGAGGAGGCGAGTTACGGACTGGTGCAGAATTTACGTAGTCACGTGGAGCTTCGCGATCGTAATCATGTTCGCGTTGACGCGACCAGTTACGCTCCCTCTCGAGGTCACGCTCGTGTTCGATGTCTGTGTGATTAATACCAGGTCCGACACGTTGGTGGTTATGAACACGTGTGGTTGATCCGCGAGCGCTGGTGGGTGACATGATAGTGGAGTGGGGTGACACATGCGCCATCTGGTGCCTCCCGTGCGGATAGGGGTCGCCGCTATGACTACTTCGGTCGTGACTATCGTACCTTCTGGACCGCTCTCGCTCATGACTGAGAGGGGGGCTCTGCATTCCCTGTCCAGAAGGGACAGATTCGAGTGGATACTGATGCGGGTGGGGAACCGCTCCCTGATGATACCCCGGCGGTGGACCCTGTCCTCGGGAATGCGAGGATGAGTGGGGACGTGAACGGGAATCAGATCCGTTGCTATGCGAGTGAAGATGAGATGTGTAAGGCTGAGACTGCGCGTGGCTCCGCGGATGTTCGAGGTGTTGTACAGGAGCCAATTGCGACAGGGGTGGAAGCTGTCGGGAGTCATGGCCAGAGGCGGAACCGCGTCGTGACACATGCACGACAGGCACTGCATGAGAAGGTGCCACCCCTGGTCCAATAGGACCGTCGGATACTTGAACTGGGCGCCCGTCTGGCCCAGAAATCACGCGGATATTGCCAGAAGAATAGACATAGTCTGGTGTGTTGGGGTCATTGATGTCCAAGTTTCGGGGATCGCGGTGTTGGCTCAAACCTGGTTTTTGCTGTGCGTGTTGAAGTGGCACACCGGGGCCGGCATGCATGGAAGGGAGGGAAGTGTGAGCGTGAAGGTCTGGTGAGGGGGGTACGGCGGACAGTCGCTCATACAGCACACTGATGTCACATAAGATGACGAGGAGATGAAAGTCAAAGATATGCTCACGCTCTTTCCAATTTCATTCGCTGGATGGATTTTTTGGCCACGAGTACCTTGAACTGTAGCTTGTCGTTGTCCTGCAAAATGGAGATCGTTGAGAAGAGGCGAATACGAAGGAGCACAACACACCATCTCGATTTCCTTTACTTTTCGCTTCAACTCCTTGTATTTCGCTTGGTATTTTTCATCTTCGACGCCTGCGGCAATACCTGTGGCGTATGCTTTGCTTTTTTGCCTGGCGGAAGGGACGACCGAGGGAGGTTGGACGAACATCTGGGGGGTAGGGAGAGCGGAGGGACCTGGGGACTGGTTGTGGGACATGATGGCGGTGCTCTGAACGGCGTCAAAGGCGACTGAGACGCGCTGAGTTGGCATGTGGCTATTTATTACTCAAAGTTGAAACCTTGGTCTGGCGTTGAGTCCCGAATAGGCCTGGCAGTCGCTCATTTCTGACCACGTATCTCGTAGACACGTATAAAGCCCTCACATGCGACCTATGATATCGCCTGGGAGTAGCGCCTCTCATCAAACTTCAAGGTTCGGATCAGTTTGCATTCTGCCCTCAATAGCGTTCGAGCCCAAGTGTCAATGTGACGGCATTTCAAGGGAAACGCATTTGTAAGGAGAATGTCCACAGGAACCGTCCATCGAAACGAGCTGTCAATTCAGCGGAGGAGTTGTTCGGACACACGCGGCTTTAGGGCTGGTCTTGAATTGGTCTTAGCGTGCGCCGTCCGACGTTGGGATCGACACACCACATCCACCTCTCGCCAAGTTTTTTCGCCATAACGAGTGAGTATCGTGGTCGTTTGCAACGAGCGGCATGCTAACACCGGTACCTCAGTGTCGATACAATACCGACAGTACGTTCTCAAATTGCGTACATGACGCCATGCTGACCACTGCGCCGCCTCCGCAGGGACATGCCGCCTCCTGGGGGTTTTGAGGCTGTAAGGTACAAACGCAACCTTCCCTTTCGTGGACCCAGCGGCCTAGCCATCCTAGGAGCGGTGACGGCCGTGTGTGGGTACGGATTCTATCGTGTTGGAAAGGGAAATTTAGAGCGAAGGTGTGTTTATTTTCACAAACAGTGCATACGGGGTCCGCAGGCTGTAAAACGTGCATGCTCATGGTGCGCTCATCGCGAAACGTGTCACTTTGGGCGGAGGATCCGGCCGACCTCTTATCAGACGTTGGCGTGATCGGGCCGTGCTCGAAAAAGCGCATTTTTCTCAGAGATGGACCCTGACTTGAAATGTCTTTCCCCACTTAGGGAGCTCCAGAGGGAGAAAGTTTGGTCACGCATCCACCTCGTCCCGCTTCTTCTTGCGGAGGGTGATCGGGACGCGTACCGTAGACAGGAAGCGATGTTGGAGCGTGAAAGGGTGATCATGAGGGACGTGAAAGACTGGGAGGTGGGTGACATTCGACTCCTGAGTGAGCAGAGAAACTGATGAGGACCACGACTTGTGCGCTGGCTTTCCATTTGCAGGCCGGGAAGAGCGTCTACAATGGACCACGATATCGGTCTGTGGAATCGATCGTACTCTTATGATTGGTAGACAGAACGCATATATGGTGACACAGCCTTGGATTGACTGAACGCGGATTAATTGTACCCGGTGGCGGAGGGACAAGTACAATAGGGACCGGCGTGTCGGGTCAGAGTTGCTCGTTGTCGTCTATCTTTAGGGCCGGTCGTGGGTACGGTGGTGGTGACGAAGGACAGGTACCAATCGGACTGGTTCGAATCTCTCTCTCTCTCATGTGGGTATCCGATTCAGATTTGCGATTTTCGACCAGTCGAGTCAGTCTGGCACATGACGACCAGTTTGGCAGCTCCGTACAGGTTTTCTCGGTTTCCCTGCCGAGCCCCTCTTGTCGTCCTGGCCCGATTTCACAGCACCTCCTTCAACAACACATCCCCGGCTCCGACTTGTATTAAAGCCAATCCCCCGCCTTCCCTCGTCCTTCCGCTCACCATGTCCCTCTCCCCCTACCCTCACCGCTCCCAACGTCCCCCTCCCGTCATGAAGGAACCGACCCCCCTCATCAACTTCCTCGACCACCTCGTCTCCCCCTCCGACGCCGACCAGATGATCTTTGGCCCCCTCGACCTCGATGACCCCTCCCTCCTCTCCCCTCCTTGGGACCCCTCTCGCGACCTCCCCCTCAATCAACCCATCTCCCCCATCCTCTCAGACAACCCCGCCTCGCCACGTCGCGCCTCCGACTTCGATATCCCCGACGCGTCTCCCAGCAGCACCTTCTATGACTCCAACTCCTTTGGCGGCTTCGACGATGTCCAGCCCGTCTTCGATCTCGATGACTCCAGCCTTTCTCAGTGGCTGAATGACTCGCACGTCTCTCCCTTGGATCCCTCCTCTTCCCCCATCCCCATTCGCGGCACCCAATCAGACCCCCAATCGCCTCCCGCCTTCGTTCCCTACAGCAACGATAATTTCCCTCACAACGCCTCCTTCTCCCCTTCTGATTTCGCAGCCCTCCATCCTCTCCCTCGATCACTGTCCCCAACAGAGATTTCTGACGGTTACCTCAGCTCTCCTGGCCTCCGCGTGGCCTCGATCTCTCCCGCAGAAACCTCGCTGAGAACGCCCGCGTGGGCATCGCAGCTGTGGGATTCATCTCATTACACTCCTTCCACCACCTCAGGACTCCACTTACCCCTGTCTGAGAATTCTTACACAGCCAAGAACCAACGATTCCAGCCGAGACGGGATGCCAATCCCCTGGGCCTAATGTTCCAATCATCGAGTGCTCCGTCCCCTAACGTTGCTACGTTGACACGGGCCTACAGCCACCGCGCAGACTCGGTTTCCGTTAGTGATGACCGTGACGCCACCGTGCGACGCAGAAAGAAGTTGCCACCAGATGAATCCCCCAGGGACCTAAAGTCATCCGAATCGTGTACGTATATATCTCATCATGTCCGTTCCTTCTGTGACCGTCGTCATGCTGATTACTTCATTATCTCCGACGTACATAGTACCTCTCAGATCCGTGTTGAGGCCGCCCAAATTAGCACCGTCCGCTTGGCAGCTTTACTTCACAGATTGGATTCAGCGCCACCAGGCAACGAGCACGAGAAAACTTAACGTTGCGCAGGCTGCCAAAGAAGCCGGTCAGGAGTACGCGAACCTAACCGCGGAAGAAAAGGAGGTATGTGTTGCGCTGGTGCTTCTTGAGAGTTACGGCTGATCTGTCCTTCCATGATCAGCCATACAAGCAACGATCTTTTCTCCTCAAACAGGCGCGCGAACGCGAGAACGCTGCCTACATGCGGACTTTGACGCCCGAGGATATCAAGCGGGAAAATGCCTTCCGGACCGCTCAACGGAAGGCGGGTCGGTCTCGGAAGAGCAACCTTAAGGACCCCAATGCCCCCAAGAAGCCTCTGAGCGCGTACTTCATGTTCTTGCAGCGCATTCGTTCGGACCCCTTTCTGGTCAAGGAAATCTTTGGCGATGAACAGGAGACCACCAAGCAAAGCGTCTTGGCTGCCGCAAAGTGGCGGTCGATGACTGATGACGATCGCAAGGTGGGCCGATCATCGTTATTGCGACATCAATCACTTATCTGTCTTCTCCCTAGCCGTTCCTAGCTCAAGCGGAGCAGGAGAAAATCGAGTACGAGGCCGCGCGAAGACTGTACGAGGAAGGGACGACCGGCTTTGGTAATGGAACGAGCATCAATTTCAGCATTCTTCCCGGATCCCCGTCTGAAAGCCCATTCCGTGCCCTTCGTGCCATCAAATCAGAGTCGTTTAGCTCAGAGAGCGAAAGCGATGGCATGGGCCTTGATGACGGTGCGAACAGATATACCCAACTATGATTTCGCTCTCTCCTCTCGTTAAGCAGAGGGAGTTGCTTTATTTCTCGTCATTGTTAATGACATTATGTTCATTCGTTCATTCGTCACGACACCGGACTTCATCATGACAGTTTCCCCATGACAGTTTCCCTCGGTTTCCGCTGTATTGTTAGAACACCCCCTTAGTTTACTTGTTCATATACCTCGTGACTCGTTGGGAAAAGTCCACGAACTTGTTACAATACAAGTGTGATAATATCGTTACCATGACAGATAAGCAACCATTTTCTGATGAGGAGCACCGTCCTCGTCAAATTCATCCCCCTATTCGTGAAGAGTGAGCCTTATCGATGACATGCGGGGAAGTGGGAACATCACCTCAGGTTGGTAACCATACCTTGAAAGGAGAAGACGATTGAGCTGCGATATGACAGAGATACGGAGCGGACGACATACTTGGCATAAAAGCCTTTAACGGGCAACTGCGAATGGCAGACGACTCGGGCAGTTTGCAATCCATTGCTCACCGCATCCTCTTTCACCCATTGGTGTAATGCAAGCACGAGATCGTGCCCGAAACGATATTTCCGATACGGGTCGAGAACAGCCAGACGGCTGAGCTTGTAATAATTTGTATCCTCCACTCTATAGGTGCGGATTGTCCCGATTGGTGTAAAGGTGGGTACTAGCCGGAGCAATAAATGGGTTGCTGTCGGATCTTGCCTGTTATCGTTAATCATCGGAATGGATGACGAAAAATGAATTCAAAGAATGCGTACTCGTCGACCTCTACGTCAAGTGAGAAACGCTGCTCGTGTACGAAAACCTGGATCCTCACGTTGAAGCACTGATCGAGCAGTAGCTGTCTGCCTTGGTGACCTGGTGGGGGGATGACGATGATTTCGTGAGGTGGCGAGGGCGCAGAGGGCGTATCAGGATCCGACATGTTGGGCCAAATGGAGAGAGACGAAAAGGGTCGAAAAGGCAAGGTTCTGGGAGTCGGACCGCGCGGCGGAAGAAAGAAAAAAAGGAGACGGGTCGTCACATGGAACCCAATTGAAACTTGCAACCTCGAACCGGGCAGAGCTAAATCGCTATCAATATCAGGACGATCTAAATACGATCGTCAGTCGGCGTCAAGTTGGCTGGCCGGACATGAGAATGGAAGACGGACATTGTGATAGGACAAGACACGTTCGTCCACATTGTATTATTTATCGAAATTAATTTTTATGTGATAATTATATAATCACTAACATCCCAATGCGTGTGAATGGTAAAATTACCGCCAAACATCCATCGCTAGGTACGTTCTCGGTCTGCGTTTTCGTGAGAGCGCTTGTGAACTGGATGTTAGTACAGTCCTGGAGCGCTGCTCATGGTCCAGCCTTTGGCAGCCGCCATAACAGCACGACCGTCGGGTTCACACCTCCTCAAGTTGGCTCTCAGCTCCATGGCACGCCCTCCAAGTCGTCTATTTCCATCCGACTTCTTTTCTCCTCCGCCCCGCCAATGGAAGGGAAAGGAGAAGGCCGTCGAGCCCCCCTCCATCGAATGCAGTCAATGTCAACTTCCATCTTCATTCAACGCTTGCATCTCCCGGCATTCACCGTGGTGTTCAAGTACTCCGTTTGCTTCATATCGCTCGCCATGGAGACTGACATTTCTGTTTACAGTCCGAAATCGGCTGTTCATGATGAAAGAGGTCATTCCGCGTCGGTCACAATTCCTCCCCCATCCTTCCCAGCGGCCGACACGACGCCATTCTTCATCTGCAGCCCGCACCCTCTCCTCTCAGACGCGTTTACTTGATTGGCAACGAACCGTCCGTTTCACGCACGAACCCGAACACCCCGCCGACAAACTCCGTTCCCTTTTGACTGCGCCCACCCCGTTCGATCCCGAACACGCTTGGTACCTTTATATGGTGTTAGTCCAGGCAGACCCTGTCCTTACCCCTAAAGAGCAATTGCAGTTCATTCAACGCATTCTCGGCGCATTCTCGCTTTACGGCGATACTCCACCAGACTTGCCGTTGCTACGAACCTGGGGATCTCGTCTCGAACCTACTTTACGGGATTTGAAATCACACTTCGACGACAGCTCCACGGCGGATATCTCTCTCAAGTGTTTCACAGCCCAGGTGTATGCGTGGTTGGGAGATGTAGACCAAGCGTCAAAGTTGGTTCATGAAATTCGAGGAACTTTGTTCAACCATGCCGAAAGATCCATTCTTCTCTCTGTCTACCGAAATATCTTGGTTCTTTCGTGGTATCGACAAGGGGCTTCGTATGCACTCGATCTGCTGATTCAAGGGTGGAAATTTTTGGGTGCCCTCAGTCGTTCTCGAACAATTACCCTCCCCCAAGCTGCATCGTTCCGCAAGGCAATCGATAATATACTTGCGGACATACACGATGGAGCTAGTTTGTTACGCTCCCGCTCGCAGCTGGCTCAAGATGATCGATTGCACATGGGCGAATTGCTATTGGAGACATTCTGTACCAAGAAATTAACTCACCGGGCTCACGCTCTCGCAGTTGAAATGGGCAGGCAACAGTTACCCGTGAAATTCCATCTCCGGGCCAAGTTAACCCGACTCCTTGCACAACATGACTCGTTTGTTCTGGCTCACGAGATATTCACATCCATGGAACCTGCGATTGACCCCCGGTTGTATTGTTCGACTGGACTCTTTCTATATGCGCGTGGTGGCGACGTGGATCGTGCAGAGCACTTTTTCAGCAAGCACAACGACAACAACTGGTCTTTACCAGTTGCACGACGTATGTTGATGCATGCTTATGCGGTTGCGGGAAGAGTGGATAAGGTGGTTGAGCTCTTTCACATGTTCTCCCAGACGATTTCGGAAGGCGATTCTTTCGCCAAGCAACCGGATATCAAACACTACACAACTGTCATTCTTGCCCATGCCGAGGTGGCGGACTTTGGTGGTATCGACTTCTGGCTGGGGAAGATGCAGGAAGCCGGCTATCGTCCAGATGGTCACGTCTATAGCATCATCCTTCAAGCTTTTGCGAAGCATGGCGATGTTGACTCGGTGGCTGCCATATTCGATCAGATGCGTGCCGCTGATGTCAAGCCTGATCACGTCCATTACACCATTGTCGTCGCTCTTTTTGCCCGGAGGAAAGATGCTGTTGCAGCAGAAGCATTTTACTTGCAGGCCTTGCGGCAAGGTGTCACACCCGATCGCAGGATGATCACATCTCTCATGAACGCTCACGTGGAGGCTGGTTCATGGGAAGGCGTCGTCCGTATCTTCGACTACCTTCGATCTTCGCCCTTTCGTCGCGATTTATCCATCGAGGTCTACAACACGCTGTTCAAGGCTTACGTTTTCGTCGGTACACCCTTTCGTACCGTGCTTGCCATGTTTCGCAAACTCGTGCGCGTTGGCGTGCTTCCTGATGCCTACACATATGCGCTGGTCATTCAGTCCGCTTGCGACGCTGGGAAGATGAACCTCGCCGAGCAGCTGTTTGCGGAGATGGAAGACAAGGCCAAGTCTTGGGGACCTCTCTACCATTTCGACGCATACGTGCTCACCATCATCATGGCTGGTCATGTACGACAGCGGTCAAAAGCTCGAGCCAAGGCCTGTTACGAGAACATGCAACGTCGCGGAATCAAGCCTACCTCTGTTACCTACAGGCAGGTTCTCCAGGCGTACGCCAATGATCGGACGGAGGCGAGCTTGGAAATCGCAGAGTCGTTTCTGAGGCAGATTATGGTTGCCGACGGGGACGACCCTAACTGGGTTGGTTCTGAGTCTCGTTCGTCTGCGCTGGGGAATATCCACAGCCCACTCATGCTGGCGTATGCGAGGCAGGCGAAACCTGAGGAAGTGGCACGGCTGTTCAACGGGATGTTAGAAGCTGGAGGCAGACCATCGTTGGCATCTCTCACAATCCTTCTGGACGTTTACCGCCGGACAAGCAATATTGCCGTCGTTCGTCAACTGTGGCCTCAAATCTGGGAACTCGCATTACGCATGTCTTGCGCCGACGAGCTCTTCGGGGGTGGGCGCGCCACCTCCACCCCTATGATCCGGCGTCGTTCGAATCTGCTGTGCATGCCGTTGTCCATATACATCGATGCCTTGTCTGTGGCAGGTGACCACCACGCAGTATTAGACACTTGGACAAGGGCAAAAGCGGAAGGATTCACTCTCGATGCACACAACTGGAATCACCTAGCGGTCGCCTTAGTACGAGCTGGCGAACCAGATCATGCCTTTGAAGTTCTGGAGCGGGTCCTCATCCCGTATTCGCGCCACGGCCCCACTCTCAGGGATTCATCCCCTGAAACGCCATTGGTGTTCGACGTGATGGGCCCTGAGGTGGACATGTCAACCTTGAATGTGCCAATGTACGGAAAGGGACGTAGGGCGAAAGCGGTTAAAGCAGCGACGAGATTGGCAGGGTCCAGGCTCGTGATGTCGGAGGACTCGACCGATTTCGCGCATCCCTTGCACATTCTTCATCAGGTCATCCCTGGTTTGACCATGTGGCGTCCACATGCTGTCACGCTGCAAGTTCTGACCAACGTTCTCGGTCATTTACAAAGAGGCCGCCTTGTACAGCCTGTTCGCGCTCCCGATGCGCCACCGATTACAACACGGAATCAAGCCAGCTCACAAGGCCAAGCGGAGCTTGCTGGTGCCACACTCCAGCGCATCTATCGCAACTACCCGGAAGCCGTGCGTGCAGTCCTTGTGTACGAGCGAGCACAGGCTCGGCGTGAAGCCGCACGGCGGTCGCCGAGACAGTGGATCCAAACAAAGGAGCGAGTAGTGGATACAATATTAGCAAATGGAGACGCAATCGGGTTGCATGGGTAATCATGATTGACTGGGAAACGAGTCGAAAATATCCATTATCATGTGTCTTCCGACGACTCGGATCCCTCTGAATCGCCTTCACGATGGGGTCTACGGCCATGCTTGCCGGTACCATGACGGTTCCTCTGCGGCGCAGGCCCAGCCCAGTTGTTAGTCAGCTTCCGGTACACTCGGAAGAAGGAAGGATCTTACCAATGGAAGCTTTTGGCCTTGATTGCCAAATGCGATCGAGAGCGCAGTGGTTTCTGACAGGTATAGAAATGTGAATCTGCGCTTGCGATAGACTCCGTGTTTGCATACCTGGCACTCCTGGGAACCGCTTGGCGGAGAAAACAACAAAAGGATCCGTAAAGGTTTGTGCGAGCACAGGAGATACGTGTGTGTGAACACGCAACGCCCCCGCCTCTGGTGTCGATGAGCTAGGACAAGAATAAGTAATCAACACTACAGCCCGAGTTGCCCCAGTCGAGTAAACATGCGCACTCTCCAACGTTCATTAACCGTAACCGTAGGCGAAACGTCCCTGGAAGCATATTTTGAGCACAGCGTTAATGAAAAAACAACCTCGTGATAAAGTTGCGCGAACCTTCCGTGCGGACGGATAGGTCTTGAAAGAGGAAAAATATCCCGGGTATCTGGTGCTCATCCAGGAGGCGACAAGCATTGCAAGAGAGAGGTCCAACAAGTGTGCGCGTATATACATGCCGGGGAAGAGGATGAGAAGGTGCGTGCGGAGAAGATGAGGATGATGCATTGCTTTGTGAATAGTTGCCTTGATAGTAGGGTGTTTGGGGGGACTGTTGTGGGTAAGCTGGCGCGCCATAGAGAGCGGGAGCATCGTAATTCGCCGCATAAGACTCGTGCTGAGAATGATTCCATTGATATTCACGCCCGTCGGGTTGAGCCGGTGGGTGATAAGGGCGATTCGAAAGCTCCATTTCATGGTTATTGTACACGGCCGCCTGAGAATGCATGTGGGTTTGGTATGTCGACTCGGCGCCTGGCCAAGTGCGAAAAGCGGACGTGTCCGCGTCTGTGCGATAAGTGGTTTGAGTGTTCCATGGCTCGGTAGACGTAGCAGTTGGTAAGCCACTTCTTGGGGTGCCACGAAGGGGTTGGTTTTGAATGTTGTGCGGAGGGTATCCCCAGCCATCGGGGGAATTGGATGAAGTATTGTAGGGATTTGAGTTGGAGTATGCGACAGGATCGGAAATTGACGAGTCGGGCGGCGTGTAAGAATAACTGGTGGTAAATCCAGAGGGTGTTTCTGCCGGGATCATGTTGTTCATGACCGACTAACAACAGCTTGACCATTATCCGCGCGGGGAGACCAGGTGATGCTTACCTGAGAGTCTAGCGAGGTGCGGGAAGGCTCTGGAGCCGAGTTTGGGGTGGAGTGAGAGGAGGGGGAGCTGGGAAGGTCAGCGCGAGGCGAAGCTGCGGTTGGGATGGAGGCGCGCGATTTCTTTGGTTTTGCGGCCATGGTGGAGACGTAGCGGTCGGTGGAAGAGGAGGGGTGGAGGACGAGGTTCATTTCGCGTTTAGCGTCGGCCGACCAGAGATCTACGGTGACGAGAAAAAAAGAAAAGTCGACTTGGCTGTAGATGACGAGTGAGAGGAGAGGAAGGAGATTTTTTTGGGATGAACGTACTCGACGTCGACTATGGAGTTGTCTTCCCTGCGGACGACCATCTTTGCGACTGCAGCGGGGGCGAGCGGACGACGATCCTTGTGGCGGTGAGACAGAACGCGGGGAGGGGAAACGCGGATATACCTTGTCGCCGAAGCCGCACATGCGGGCGCGGAGGGGATGCTGAACGACCTCGAGGGAGTAGTGTCTGAAAATTGGGGGTGAGCGAGGGGGATGGTGCGGGTTGGAGGGACGTACTTGCGGCCCCACCATTGACCCCAGGAGTCGAGGGAGGGCTGGTGGTGAGTGGAGTGTTTCTGAGACATGGGATCAGATAAGATTAAGTTCTCACGTCTGGTGGGTGGAGGACATCACGATGGTGTTTAGTATCATGGAGGAGAGTCATTTCTCAGGCGAACAACAAACGCCGCAAGTCGACCGAATGGAGACCAAAAGACTAGCTCCTCCTCCTCCTCCGAAAAAAAAAAGTTCACACGCCTATGATCCTCCTCCACCAACTCATCCGCCGCAGCGACCTCGCTAACAACGTCTGCGCCGACTGTAGCAATCCAAATCCTCAATGGGCATCAGGTACTCACCCATGCCATTTCATCCCAGCCCGTCCTCGCTCACTCCCACAGTCACCTTCGCCGTCTTCCTCTGTCTACAGTGTGCCGGCGTACACAGAGGTTTCGGCGTGCACATCAGGCAAGTACGTCCACTTGATCACATACGTCATCCTAACCCCCCATCAGCTTCGTCAGATCCGTATCGATGGACACTTGGCAATCCGATCAGCTCAATCGCATGCAGGTTCGTCCCCCACTCCACTCCACTCTCTCATCCTCACTCATCCCTTCCCAGCTCGGCGGAAATGCGCCCTTCAAAGACTTCCTCAAGTCCTATTCTCCCCCTGATCAGGGCGGATACACCGACGGCATGGACACACACACCCTCTATCACTGCTGGGCAGCCACCCAATACCGCGAAAAGGTGCGTCATCCCATCCTTCTCTTCTACTTCTCGCTCATCCCTCTCCCCCAAGTTGGACTGTGCTCTGGCAGGAAAACCCTGGACGCCTTCGAGCCCACCTGCACATCAGCCCACGCCTGCTACTCTCCCCACCCGTCCATCATCCGCTCAAGGTCTCCGCAAGTCCCGCACTTCTGCACGCACTCCCTCAACCACCACCCCATCTCCCAATCCTTCTCAGACTTCTCACCTTGACCCAAAGTCCGCAAACGAAGCCTACTTTGCCTCTCTTGGCCACGCGAATGCGGCTCGCCCCACAGACTTGCATCCTTCTCAAGGCGGTCGTTATCAAGGTTTTGGAAATACACCCTCTCCACCTCCGCCATCACTCACCTCCGCTGCTGCCCCATCACTCGCTGACTTTCAGGATAATCCTGCAGCCGCTATAACTAAAGGGTGGTCCCTCTTCTCCGCGGTCCTTGCCGGCGCATCCCGTGTCGTAAACGATAATGTCATTCAACCAGGCGTAGAACGCGTCATGGATCCGAACCTGCATACCAGCGTTCGTGGTTACGTCTCAGAAGCACAAAAACGTGCCCAAGTCGCTGGACAGTCCGTTAATGAGTGGTCAAAGGCTCAGCTGGGAGTCGACGTCGCCGATCACGTCAATGGTATCGTTGGCACCGTCAAGGATAAAATGGGAGCAGGTCCTTCTGCATCCGGCTATGGTTCTCTCCCCATGCATGATGAGGGCGAGACGTCTGCATTGTACGACGATACCAACGACTTTTTCCACCCGTATCCTGACCCGCCACCGACCTCGAACACGAACAACACGCCCTCGGTCATGACACACGCTCCAGGTGGTGACAAGGCGAAAAAAGACGATGACTGGGATGAGTGGCAGGACTTTTAGACGTGTCGATAACTTCGTAGTATATACCGGAGCAATAGCCGATCGCAAATAAGTTCCGTGCCGGAACTTGCACACCTCGAATCGCTTCATGTATTGACACCTTCACTTTGAACCGTTGGTTACGCTCAGAACATGTTGCAGGCTGCGCTCTCCAGATCAAGACACCTCGCCGCGGGCTCGACCACTAGGCGGTTGTACCATGCTTCTGTTCTTCCATCCCTGGTTTCAACCACCGCGCCAGAGTTCCAGCGCAAGGCAGAGGACATGGACACTCTGGTGTCGGATCTGAGAACCAAGATTGCTCAGGCAAAGGAGGGCGGCGGTCCAAAGGCTCAGGAACGGATGCGAAGCAAGGGAAAGAGGTTACCGAGAGTGAGGTCGGTCTCCGTCACCATCCGCCACCACGTATTCACGCTACAATAGACTGTCGTTACTTCTGGATCCAAACACTCCCTTCCTGGAACTATCACAGCTAGCTGCACATGATGTATATCCCGGAGAGAATATTCCTGGTGCCGGAATCATCACTGGCATTGGACGAGTGGCTGGGAAGGAATGCGTCGTGGTGGTCAACGATGCTACCGTGAAGGGAGGGTCATATTATCCCTTGACCGTGAGCAGCCACTCTAATAGGATATTGGATGACCCGACGCCTTCCGTAGGTAAAGAAACACCTCCGAGCTCAGGAGATAGCTCGAGAACATGGGTTGCCATGCATTTACGTTGGTAGGCGTTTTCGCTTGCGGTCCTCGGCTTCACGCTGATCAGATGCAGTGGAATCTGGGGGTGCCGCTCTTCCCCATCAGGCGAATGTGCGCCCAATGTCCTGAGACGTGTCACTGCACCCATTGATACTGCTGCTACCAGGTATTTCCAGACAAGGACCACTTTGGTCGAATCTTCTACAACATGGTTAAGTGGATCATTGCGAAACTATTGACCAAGGTTGACATGCGCATAGGCCCAGATGTCTGCACTTGGCATTCCACAATTAGCCTTGGTGCACGGTATATCTGTTGCTGGTAAGCCCGGAGCTTATCTTCTTGACTCCTTGTATTTACGTATATCAGGCGGTGCTTATGTCCCCGCTATGGCCGACGAAAACATTATCGTTCGCGAACAAGGGCGCATCTTTCTTGCCGGTCCCCCATTAGTCAAAGCTGCTACAGGCGAGGAGGTTGATGAGGAAGTATTAGGAGGTGGCCTGATGCACTCTAGCGAGAGTGGTGTGACCGATCACCTTGCCAGAAATGATGAACATGCCATCGCCATCGCGCGGGGAATTATGGGTGACTTGGGAGTTGTAAGTGGACAAGCCGTCGGGGTGAGCACCGGTCCGCACACAATGTCTCGGGTCGTGTTACTAAACATAAGTGAAGCCTTCTGTTCCGCCGGAAGAGCCCTTGTACTCAGCGTCCGAACTTCATGGTATCGTTGGCACTGATCTCCGACAGACATTTGATATGCGAGATGTTATCGCACGAATTGTGGATGGAAGTCGGTTCAGAGAATTCAAGAAGGAATATGGCTCCACAATCGTGACTGTAACAGGATTTCCCATTGTCAATGACGACCAAGTTAATGTTCTACGTCTTGTCAGGGATTTGCACACATCCATGGGTATGAAGTCGGTATCGTTGCCAACAATGGGATTCTCTTCTCCCCCTCAGCATTAAAGGCCACCCACTTCATTCAACTCTGTTCTCAGCGAAAAATACCGCTGCTTTTCCTTGTGAACGTTACCGGTGGGTTTTGTGCCATCGTGATGCAGCATATATCTTGAATTGTCACAGGCTACATGGTAGGCTCCAAGGCCGAAAAGGGAGGAATAGCCAAGGATGGCGCAAAGATGGTCCGAGCTGTGGCGTGTGCAGACGTTCCAAAATTGACCGTCATTGTCGGGGGCAGCTTTGGTGCTGGGAACTATGGTGACTATCAAGGACATATTTCTAACGCCGATAAGACTGACATCCACACGTGCAGGAATGTCTGGACGCGCAGTGAGTGACAAACTTTCTGGCCCACCTGTTCTGATGGAGCTTTCAGTATTCGCCGCGTTTTTTGTGGATGTGGCCTGTAAGTCCTGCGAGCACGCTATTTGGTCCGAAAATTGACAAGAAATGCATGAGAATGCGAAAGTGTCTGTTATGGGATCGGGACAGCTCTCCCAGGTGATGACAACTGTCTCGAAGTTCGTATCCGTCTCCTATTATTCGGCACGTTCTTAATGCAGCCCATGCTAGGGATCCGAATCAACACTCTAGCTTGAAGGCCGAAATAGAAGCGCAATCGACAGCGCTCTATTCTACCGCTCGTTTGTGGGACGATGGCATCATTCCGCCTACAGAAACCCGTGATGTTGTTGGCCTTGCGCTCGGGCTGGCAGCCAGGAGACGATCAGATGCAGGGCTTGGTAGTTCCGCCACATGGGAAGGCTCAGGGAGAGGATTCGGGGTCTTCAGAATGTGAATGGCGCGTTCGATCGACATTGCCAAATATAGTTGTTTATTTCTGAGGGGGTTGCCAAAACGCCTACACAAAGACCTTCCACGTTCTGCTCCAACTCCAACACATGCGTACCACGGGAGGCTGAGGCTCTTTGCGAACCATCTGAACTACGTGTCGCGGGAAATACCAAGCTGTCATGGAGGACGTGTCACTTTTGAAGGAACTGTCCGCCGAGACGCGAACGAAACTGCGTTCAACTCAAATCTTGACATCGCTACCCACAATAGTTTCTGAGCTCTTGCAGAACGCTATTGATGCTGGAGCTTCGCAAATTGATATCGGTGTGGACTGCGCCGAGTGGAGCTGTTGGGTCATGGACAATGGATCGGGATTCACGAAAGATGGCTTGCATAAAGTTGGACAGGATTCAGAGCGCGGGCGGTATAGTGAGTCATTATTTACTTCCATGCGTTCTTCCCTTTGTGCTGAGCCTTCCTTTACAGATACTTCGAAGGCTTACAACCCTGCCTCGTTGGAAACGGTTTCCACCTTTGGCCTCCGAGGAGAAGGTAATGAATCATTAAATAATAACAAAGCCAGTGGCATACATTGACGTTTCCCCTGCAGCGTTGGCTTCCATGGCGGATCTCACCTGCCTGGAGATTTCATCTCGTACAGCAAGATCTCGCGACAGTTGGTCCGTCATTGTCAAGGTATTTTCTCCTCCAGAATTTATTCTATTGTACCTCACACACGCTTTCTAGGCTGGAAAATCTCTTTATATGGGTTCATCGATCCGTTGGCGAAGAGAATCCCCTGGAACCGTCGTATCGATCCGTGATGCATTTTTCAATGTATGCGTCAACCTCGGATAGACCGCATGTGGTAACGATAAAACAGCTCCCGGTTCGCCGGCAGTCTCACCCTACACCAAACAAGACGATCGAACTGATCCGGCAAGAACTCGAAGCATACGCTCTGGTATTTCCAAATATCTCTTTATCGCTGCAAGACACGAGTAAGACCAAAGAAAGTCATCTCCACAAGTCACATATCCTCAAGATACCCAAGGTAACGACGTGCCCCATTTCCATTGCTTCATTCTCATCACGCTTCTATCCGATCAAGACTCGCTCCGCTCTTGCGGCGTTCCGACACCTCTACGGCCGTGCATTCACAGAGGAAAGTATATTTCTGTTTAAGTACCCCTTGCATGAATGTCATGGAACCTGCATTTCTCAGTGTGTGGAAGAGATAGCCGCTACTTCCGGACAGCTCCGAATTGAGGGATTTATCTCACTTGTGGGCGCATATACAAAGGTACAACCCCTTCCATTCTGTGATCGAAGATTATCCATTATCTGATGCTCTTCGGCTCGACAGTCGTATCAATTCTTGTGTAAGTTACACACAGCCAGCCCTGATTTGGTCACATTCACCCCTTGTCCAGATATCAATAGACACCCAATATCATCTTGTGACCTCCATCGGCTAATCGACAATCGCTTTGCTGCGAGTACGTTTGCGAAACATGTACGAGTGGCGTCTTCTTAATGTGGATTTGGCTGAGAATTTTGCTCGTGCAGGCGTATGATGAAGGAGGGGAGACAAGCTTACGGCCATGTCTGTTTCTTGTTTCGCGCCACAGGAGGAGATCTCACCGACTTTTCCAGCTGCACGCCGGTCTCCCCGTAAAGGAGAGAAGAAGCCAATTTACGTCCTGAACTTGGTTATTCCTGTGAAACACATTGATAACTGCCTGGAACCCTCAAAATCAACTGTCGAACTGGGGGTGGGCGAGACTCCCTTTTCCCTCGGCCTATCGCTATGCTGATCTGCATGACCTCTAGAATAAAAACGTCGTAACTTCTTTCTTATCTGAAACCATTCAATCATTTTTGGTCCACCACAACTTTGCGCCCGAGAAGGGAAGGAATGAAGACGGCGATGGCAGCCCAAGGAAGAAGCGAAAGCTTGTCCAAGAGAGTTCGGCTAATCTTAAAACGCCGTCGGGTTCCACCCAGTCTGAAAGGAGTGGGACATCGAACGTACCCGTCCACATGGTAGGTACCTCGACGGTTCACATGTACATTTGTCAATCAATTTGGAAACCTGACAAGGAGCAGATGCCTGTAACTGATGCGCAGAAGATTGTCTGGAAAGATCCATCAACTGGGGAAACCTTCATCATCGATAACCGTACAGGGAACTCCTATCCTCTCTGTGCCCGTTTTACCGTGGGCGCGGATGGGCCAATTGGGGCTAACTTGAAGAGGCAAACATTGCAGTTACCCCAACAGACAGCCGAGGGAAACAACAACCACAAGAACAGTCTTCTTGGGGACCACACACCTGATTGGATACGGGCGGCCCTAGAGGTGCGCTTCTTCTTTCTGCGCCGTGGACTACTAATCATTGAGATCATTGAAAGGCCAATGACGCCTTCGCGCTTAAAGAGCCAAATATACCCTCCCTCCCCCTCTCGGTGGACCTGACGGCCGACTGTCGGAGTTCCCAGCCTCACAACTGTCACACGGGCTGTCTCAACAAGCGTGCGATCTCGAGCCGGTATTTTCAGCCTGGCTCGTCCAATTTTACTGCGTCTCGAATACGTTTTCGGAAAGACGATTTACGCGAGGCACTGATTATTAGTCAGGTGGACTGCAAATTTATCGCATGCGTAGTCGGTCTGGATTCCTCGGGTGCAGAGAGAGACGACGAAACATGCGAGGACGAACTCCCGACGGATGGGAAAACACTCATCCTGATTGATCAGCATGCCGCGGATGAACGTGTACGCGTCGAACGATTTTTGAAGTCAATTTGTCGTGGCTTTCTTTGTCATCAGGAAGGAAGCGGAGGCGTGGAGACGAAGCAGTTGTCCCCGCCGGTACCCGTTTTGCTTACCAGACATGAAGCTTCTCGTCTTGTGGAGCTTCCGGATTTCCAGAAGGCATTTGAAGCGTGGGGTTTCCGATTCTCTGGACTTGAAGAGACCTGGTCAAAGCTAGAGTACAAAACAGACCTTGATGGCGGTTATATTCAGGTCCTTGTGTGCACCATTCCTGAAATCGTGAGCGAAAAGGTGAGTACAGAGGGAATGGTGCATGTGAACGCTGGCTGAAATCGAACCACAGCTATTATGGGGTAACGAGATGCAGGAACTCGTGAAGGGGTACATTGGCGCCTTGGAGAGTCGAGAACTCGAACCACGCGAACCATCATTTCAGCACGATTCTGGAAGCCTGGACAAGGAGACCCAGTGGCTCAAGGCCCTTCGATGGTGTCCACGTGAACTGCTTGACTTGATCAACTCCAAGGCTTGTCGAGGTGGGCGAATGTTTGCTTGCAGTGTTCACCAAGGCTCAGTGACCTTCTAGGTGCCATAATGTTCAATGACCCCTTGAACGCCGAACAATGCGAGCGATTGGTGAAGCAACTATCGACGACTGTTTTTCCGTTCCAATGTGCTCATGGGAGGTAAACCAACTTTGCAATTGTTTTGTTTCGAGTGGATTGTTCACGTCGCCCCCTTAGACCTTCCCTCGTTCCGTTGACGCACCTAACCTCGACGACAGGAAGACCTAGAAAAACGGGGTTGGATTGGGAAAAATTTGCTGACCTCTAACGTCTCAAGAACAGGCCCACCGGGGTTAGGTAGCTTCACTTTCGTCCACACCGACTCTTACGCGATGCGGCAAGGATACGTCCAACCATGCTCGGGAGTGGAAGGTTGTCAGGGTTGTCAAGGTTTCTGTCGTTTCCTTTGTGTTTTGTCCATTTGGACGACGAACGGTCGTGTGACATTAGTTGGGCGGAATGCACATGGCGGCAATACGTCATTACATGCGGTGGCGTGCGCGGGAGCGTATATAAGAGGCGCGCACCGCCTTTGATCCCATCGACCATACGTGCATCTCATAACCGCTCTCCTCGTCGTGAACACACACCTAGTTATTCATCATCTAACGCCACCTGTTCCGCCATGCCGAAGAGCGTCACCAAAGTCGTGTACAAGCCAGATTCGCAATCCACCGACGAATACATGATCATCGTCGATCCTGTAGAGGTAGTTCTCTGTGTTTCGATGCTAGATGACGATCTCTGACGTGTGCGATATTGTAGTTCAAGAAATGGAGGTCTGGAGGTGAACCCTTCCTTCCTTGCTTTATCGAAACGCATCGCTGACTTGATCTTTTTCCAGACACGTAAATGCATACGTTTGTTCACGAGTGTCTTTGATTGATGACTACCTCTCGTATCTCTAGGTCGATCCCTCTCCCAGATGTCGTCGATTGTATGTACACGACCAGTGGCCCCCAGTGGCCCCTATCCCGGCTTGGACGTACTCATCACCTCATTTTCAGCGTTCAAAGTATTCCATTCCTCTCAGGGTTCTCAAGGATATCTAGGTCGCCCCTCAAAACAACAACTCGAAAACATCTTTGGAACGTCCAAGGACGTCGAAGTCGTCGAGGCATTGTTGAAAAAGGGCAAGGAACAATCGGGCGAAGGGTTCCATTCGGCCACCTTTAGCATAAACGCGACCAGAGGAAGTGCGGTCTTGGATAGTAAAGGCAAGGGTTTGTCGGGAATCTGAGCTCTACAGGTCCATCGTTTCTCGAGGGAAGCAAGTATAGTCAATGTATTATTAGTGTACGGTAACGAGAACGGAATGTTGTCCATCTTCTCCGTGTAGGGTATCATGATCACCGCTGAGCCTCTCTCTCCGGGAGTGACTCTTGCGATCTCGACTATCTCGAATGCTTGTTTGGAGGGTTTATGTACCGGGCCATTCCCGAGTGTAATGTCAAGGTCACGTGTGCTGCCTTGAAGTTGTTACCGCTGTCCAACGTGGGGAATATTCCATGCCTCTCTCACAGTGTGTTTTGTTCTATTTCGTGGTCGACGTCTTCTCATATCACAATAGCGTAAAACGTGCTAGGGATCCAGAGACCCGAGCCTCATCTTCCTCACTCTCCCCCGTACCAGACGACGAACCCCCATCCAAGGTAAAGAAACGTACGTGCGTCTATCCAAATCCTCTCATCCTCCCCTGACCACATCCACAGAGAAGCGCGCCGAAACCCGACCCTGTCCAGCCTGTTCCGAGCACATCCCCATCCGCCTCCTCGCAGCACACGCTGAGCTCGAAACCCAGCGCGTCGAGGACATTATCAAGCATATCGGCGATGCAGAGGTACTTGCGGAGGTAGACGACCTCGAGGAGGGGTGCGTGACTGGCTCTTTACCCGCGTGAACCACACTCAAGCGCTCAATGAACAGCCCAAGCGTGAATAAACGACGCTCGGCGCTCAAAGCACGCCGGTCTCTCGCGTTACTTCAGCCGTTGTCTCGTGTGTGTTCGTCGGACACCACCCCTTTTGCAGTAGAACGTGTGCTCGGATACATTGCGCGTCGTCGCAAGTCAAGGCATACACGGCTCAAGGAGCTCGTCAAGGAGGACGCCACCTGGCTCGCACGGCGCGGTGCGGGTGATACGGGCCCCGAGGGCGAAGCCGCAGGAATTGTCTGCCCCGTGTGTTCGCAATCTGTCCGCGGTGACAGAGATGTCGTAGAGGCACATGTCGATGCATGTCTTGCATATGAGAGTCGACGTGCACAGCTCGAACGGGAACGGGAACGAACGATTGGGCTCGTACACGGGAACGAGGACGCAGATGTGGACGTTGATACTGGGCGGGATGCAGACGAGAGCGCACGTACGCGGGTCATCACGAATGCGAATCTGAGAGGGACGGGGATACACGTTCGCCGCTCGACGATGGATACGGAAGACGACATTGACATTGACGGCACGGACGATGTCGTGTTCGGGGATGCACAGTTTGGGGAGGCGGACGTCCTGAGGGTGGAGGCGGAGGCGAACGTAGATGTGGACCAAAGCGTCGACCGACGATCGAATCACGACCGACAACCGCAGGCTACCACGCCGACGGACGTTGGCTCGCTGTCGCAGCCTTGGACATCAGATGAAGACACGGACAAACTAGACTTGGCCATTCTGACTGCGCGTTCACGAGGGGACAACATTGCACTCATAGTAGCGCTGGAAGCAAAACTGAACGCCATGGTGTGTCTTGCTTCCTGGAGTCACCCGCATCACTCGTCTGACACTGGTTAGCCTGCACCTGCAACTTGTCGCATCTGCCTAGCGCCGTATGTTGACCCCACGGTATCGACAGGGTGTTGGCACACGTGCTGTGCGACATGTTGGCTCAAGTGTCTTGGTGCAACGAAACTCTGCCCGATGTGCCAGCGGATTACGGGCGCATCTGAGTTGAGACGAGTGTATCTATAGCGAGCCGATGATCTCATTATAATACTAATACCAGCACTGACTTCATTAATTAACGATACACCTGGGTAGTGTTTAGCACGGTGAACACACGAGTGAGAGAGAGAGGGGAAAAAGACGGCGCTCATATCTGGCCTCGAGTTTCGACAGAACACCCCAATCCCAACCGAGCCTAGGGTGGTTATACAACGGGGTGCATTCGGGCAAACGGTGGTTGAATCGTTGCATAAGCGTCGATGGACGAGACTCACCACGTTCGTAGCTGACGATTCACGCGTTCAAAGAAAAGAGCGAGGTGTGGATGCATTTTGGTGAGAACGAGGATACACGTGCGCAAAGAGTCTAGGACGAGCTCAGGCAAGTGGACTTATGAGTCTATTGGAAGGGTAAGCATGGTACTGGAAGAAAAGGGAGAGACGGACTTGATGAACATGGGCTGCGGCGAGCTCCTGGTGTAGCCAATGTATATGATCATCGGAATCCAGCCATAGTGCATCACGGTCTGTCAGTCAGTCAGCTCGGTTTCGTATGCAATGCACGGGGTAACGTACACGACCGAACTCGACGACCTTGAGGATGCGTTCCTACGGGCGTGTGTGAGGTTGTGGACGTCGAGGGCGACGGCGAACGGACCTTTGTTTCTTCGGAGGGCATAAGTGAAAAAACAAACGATGATTCCAACTCCGCTAGCGCGCGCGTTATCAGTTTTTATCACGATGCCGCTGGGCCCGCCCTCGTCTGCGATCTTCATACAAAATACGTCCGACAGACTCCCGTAAGTCCCTCTCGTCGCCCTCTCAGACGACGTCGCTGAACCCACCCACAAAAAGACCCCGTCCGACGTCGCTGACGGTCCATCCCACCGCCCTCCTCTCCATCCTCGACCACTACCTCCGTCGCACGGACGCACAGCACCGCGTCATCGGCACTCTTCTCGGAACGCGCTCTCCCCCCTCCACGGTGTCCACGGCGTCCCCCATCGTCATCAACGTCACTCATGCATTCGCCGTCCTCCACTCGGAGACGGAAGAACAGGTCGCCGTCGACGGCGATTACCACCGCACCATGTACGATATGTTCCTCAAGGGTCATGGCAATTTGGTCGCACCCCATGGGACGCCTGGCGTCGGCGTCGGCATAGGGCCCCAAGGCAAGGAGGGTCTCAGCATTGTCGGGTGGTATGCGACCGGAAGCGGCGAGGGTGGACAAGTCGGCTTGGGCACCTTTTCTGCCCTCATTCAAAACTTTTACGAACAGGAGACCGCGCCCTTTCCTGCTGTGCATCTTGCACTCGATACCGGGACTGCGGAAGGCGTCGGCGCAGGTGTGAGGGCATATGTCAGGTCAGCAACGTTCCTCCACGTGCCGTCCTCCGTTTACCGACCAGGTATCATACAGCTCTCCAGTAGGCGTGTATCCAAAGGCAGAGAATTGCGTGTTCGTACCCATTCCCTGCGAACTAAAATTCCACGAGTTTGAACGCTCAGGACGTGAGTTGTGCCTGCTTGTCGTCTACTACTGACTCGGGTCATCGTAGTCGATCTTCTCTCTTCAACACCGTCAAACGCATTCCTCCCTAACTCGCCTTTGCCTGCTTTCCATACCGCCCTCGTGAACACTTCTAATGCACTCAATCGTGTGCTTGCACACGTCCAAGCCCTCCTTCGGGGAGAGGTTCCCCCAGATCCTGCACTCGGAAAGTACTTGTGGAACGTGCTCGGTGCAGCACCCGACGAAGAAGGTGGGTGGGCAACGACGTTGCAAGATAGCGTCATGATGTCATATTTGGCAAACTTGGTGAGAGGACAGGCAGAAGTAGCGGCAAGGTTGGCGTTGGCTGGTGGCACATGAAAGAAGCGTAATAATGGTGACTGTACGCACACACCATTAGCTATTAAACATCCTGGAATGTTGTAGATCGTGTCTCATGGCGAGGATTTCGCCCAAGGGCCAAGTGTTGGCGGGACCGTTCAGAGACAATTTGTCGGTATCGTGGCGATCGCGGGAGGTATCGATCAGGGTAGCGGTAGAGAGGGTAGCGCACTGAGTGACAAAGGTGTCGATCATGGGACGCACGTCACGGAGTAAGAGTTGCTGGGCAAGATAAGGACCGATGGTATTCATGCGGACTGCAGCGGAGAGGAGGGAGCGGGCGTGGAGAAAGAGGGCGAGGTGCTGAGCACGATCTAAGCACAATGGGTAAGGCATGATTCAGAATAAAACGAACGGGACACACCGAGAGAGAGATGGAGCGCGCCAGTGAGCACGCCCCAACAGAGCGGCAGATGGCCGTGAGTGCTGCCGCGTCGCACGGAAAGCTTGAGCTGATCGACGAGAGATGCGAGCGGGTGTGCGTCGGGAGGTGCAAAAGCCTTGGAATATAGCGTGAGGAGGGCGACACCTTGAGACGTGGATGCACGGCGAGCGACGTGATTGAGAGTGATGGACTCGTACAGTGCATCGAGGGAGATGAGGGCCGCGAGGGGGCCGCGCAGATCGACGGGCACTGTGCTAGAAATGGGTGCTACGATGCGATGGGCATCGGAGACGACGGGGAGGGCGGTGTGGGCATAGGAGTGGAGGCTGTCGTGGATGAAGGCGAGGAGGGCGGGGCTGTGGGGACGTGCAAGAAAGCCGTGGGCGGTGTAGGATTCGAGACCGGAGGAGGCGACGAACGCGCCAGTGGGGAGATTCGAGTCGGCGAGGAGGAGGAGCACGTACTCGTCCATGGCCAGCGTACTAGTTCCGATCCGTCGGCTACTCCGGAACAAGTTGAACAGCGACGACGACGACGACGATGTTGGGGAGGAGGTCCATCCTACTGGTACGAGCGTTCGGCCGAAACCACACCAAGCCCGTCCGAGTTTCGGTCGCAAGACAGTCGACCGCTGCAGCGACGGTGGCCGAGCAGCCAGTCCTCACCACCGCTGCTACTCGCCCGACCACGACCCGCTCGCCCCTCCAACAATACGACGCCCTGGTCTCGTCGGGCACCCTCAAACCCGACCCCCACCAGCGTCGCATCATCGAGCACCTCGACGTCTTCCACGCTCAGCTACTCAGCTACTCCCCACTACCCGTCTCTCCCTCCCTTCCGCTCTCCTCCTCCCCCCCTCTCTTCACCCGCATCTTTTCACGCCCACCACCGCAACCAGATTCTGCACCAAAGGGCCTCTACCTCTACGGCGATGTCGGTACCGGCAAGACAATGCTCATGGACCTCTTCTTCAACACCCTTCCTTCCTCCATCGTCCGCAAACGTCGCGTCCACTTCCATGCATTCATGATCGACGTACACAAACGCGTACATGCCGCCAAACTCGCCATGGGCCTCATCGGTGGCGGAGGCGGCGCAAGCGTTGGAGGCGGGGACGGCGGTGACCCAATCGCGCCCGTCGCTCGAGATCTCGCTAGGGAGGCCTATATCCTCTGTTTCGACGAGTTCCAGGTCACCGATATTGCGGATGCCATGATCCTCAGGAGACTCCTCGAGGGTCTCTCTAGACACGGCGTCATCTCTGTCATTACCAGCAAGTCAGTCTCTCGTTTACCGCCCCGTCGTCCCCTCTGACGTGTTTTTAGTCGACATCCGGATGAGCTATACAAGAACGGCATCCAACGTTCTAGCTTCGTGCCTGCCATAGAGCTACTCAAGTCACATTTTAATATCATCGATCTCGACTCTGGGACTGGTCCGTTTCCCCTCCCACATTCCTCTTTCAATCTCTGACCTCCGTCCTACAGACTATAGACGTATACCCCGTGCACTCTCGCACGTATACTATCACCCACTTACACCAGAGAACGAAATAGAGGTCAACAAGATCTTCGATTCGCTCACATCCCCTAATACCAGCAACCCCGACCCCGTCATCGCCAACCGTACTCTATCCACCTTTGGTCGTACCATTCATATCCCCCTCTCCACCTCCCGCGTAGCCAGGTTCACGTTTGCCCAACTCTGTGACAATCCGCTCAGCGCGGCTGATTACTTGGAGATCACCAACACATTCAGGACCATATTTATCACCGACGTCAAGAAGATGGGCGTTTCTAGAAAGGACGTTGTACGTGTCTCATCGGTGTTTATGTGGATCGTACTCTAAACCGCTTTTCTGCTCGTCAGGCACGGCGCTTCATCACCTTCATCGACGCTTGCTACGAGTCCAAGGTACGTCGCTTCTTCAAGCACCGCGCAGCCCCACTTATCTATCTGCCAGACGAAACTCTTCATCTCCTCCGAAGTCCCCATCTACCAAGTTTTTTCAGATGACGCTGTTAATGCGGAGATATCCGACCACATGCGTAGCGTCATGGACGATCTCGTGAGTCCATCGCTTATCCGCCTTTCTGTCTAACCCACTCTTCTGATGCATGTTTGTACGTATACAGGGTCTTCCTCCCGAAGTCGTCGGCGCAAGCTCCATGTTTACGGGCGAAGAAGAAATCTTTGCGTTTGCTCGCGCATGTTCACGGCTCGTTCAGATGGGCAGTCGGGAGTGGGCCGAAAGTGCTGAACGGTAAGAGAAAGCAGCGCTCACGGGTTCAATCCGAGAACTGTTGTAGCATATCTCGAATCCGACGCGGACATTGCCCGTCATGTAAATACATCCTATGTCATGTACCTCGTCACTTCTTGATTCATGCCAGGCGCAACCGTCCAATGCCCTCCCGTTTCATTTAAGAAAAAAAAAAGTTTGGAC
Organism: Porphyrellus cyaneotinctus; assembly: GCA_038091315.1. Lineage (NCBI taxonomy): Eukaryota > Fungi > Basidiomycota > Agaricomycetes > Boletales > Boletaceae > Porphyrellus > Porphyrellus cyaneotinctus. The sequence continues at coordinate 26,824 of JBBPOF010000005.1, read as the reverse complement.
ACCAAAGGTTTGATTCAGGAACCGTACCAACACACATTCAGAACGACCAGAGGCATACCACATGGGCAAACATCGTTCAGCAGCCTCAAAGCCAAAGGGCTACGTGTTGCGGGAAAGGGAGAAAGACAACTGTGGCCCGACAAACGTCGCACGAAGTCAAGAAGCGAAGGAGATTGTATACAAACTTCAAGGACAACAAAGAACTTGTGGTAATGTAATATAGTCGAGATATATCAGCACGGGTCATCGCAATAGATTGGAATGTGAGCACGAACACAGAACTACTAACGAAGCAAAGACGTGGTAGTGCGATTAGCGGTTGCGGACGCCAGAGAAAAGGAACTAATATGAAATGGTGGTCTGCCAGTGGATGCGGTTCGAAAAAAGGCGTAAAGATGTGAGAATGAGGATTGAGACGTCAAACATGTCATGGTGTGGTGGTAAGTACAGATATATATAGAATGCGCAGATGTTTTGCTGTAGATGATGCTTCATGCTTGTTGAAAAATATTGAGCGACTTTAATAATTCAGCCCGTTAACCGGCCCTGGCGGCCTCTACAGTGGAAGATGAAGGCGACAAAGCCCGATGCGGGAAATGCTGTGTGTGACCATGAGCCGAAGGAACATCTGAGCTCGGATGATCGGGTATCATAGAATGCGAAGGTGGGAGAGTGCTCGACTGGTTGGGGTGGGGAGACAGCGGCAGTCCAAAGGGAGAGAAGCCCCCTCCAGTGCCGCTGAGAGATATGCCAAATGTATGGGATCCACGTGGAAGAGTGGTTCCGTTTGTTGGAGAAGATACCATATTAAAAGAGCCCGAAGGTGGTGGGGAGACAAACCTCGGAGGAGGAGGAGAGCGTGCATATCCTCCAAACGCGGAAGGTGGCGGTGAAGTTGTGGTTGAGTTGTCGCGCCTGATGTTCATGGCGCCGGAATCGCCGTCAAAACCCTGGCGCAACTGAAACGTGTCCACTGGGAAAGGAGACAAAACACCGGAATGAACACCGCTCTGTTGTTGCAACGACGTCCCAGAGCCCGCAAAGGTCGGAGTGCGTACACCCAAGGGGTTCTTGCTGTAAGACAGGCGGATCCCACCATTCTTGACCAAGCCACCAAGAGAATTTCCATAAAGCTCATTCAAAGCCTTCGTAGCATAGTGGACATCCTCAAACTGAGAGTCAAGTCATAAGTATCAACGGCAAGTGGACAGCACAGAACGATTACCTCAACAAAGCACATTGGTCCGTTGCTCTTCTGCCTGAAACAGAGTTTCCGATACCCGGGACGTCGAGAGAAGAGCTCCCTAAGACTATCCTCGAGATAATTTGCAGGATATCCCTGTCCAACAGGACCAGTGGGGAGATTTCCGACGTACAGGGTGTTGATCGGAGGGTTCTGGTCAACCAGAGCATTCCGGGGGCCAACGCTCCCAACAGTGTTTGGTACTCCAGCACTTGAAGAACTGGCAGCGTGACCAGAGGAACTAGCTGCCGAGCTCGCATGCGAAGCAGGTGATGGTAGCTGTGGTGACGTATTCCCGGTGGCTTGTCCGCTGGTACTAACGGAGAGGGGTACAGGTCCGCTGTCGTCAGGACCACCTGTACTCGACGTACTGCTGGAAGGTGGTGCAGGAGGACGACTAACCACTGGTTCATCAGCAGCAGAAGTAAAGGCTTGTGTCAAGCGCAGGATCCCCGATCGATGAGGAGGAAGCATGCCATCTTCATCTTTCAACGAAGGCGAGAACGGTATGCTAGGCTTGGGAGGTGACGTATCCCAAGGTGAAGGTGGCCCAGGAACCACGGAAGCTTTGCGTGTTCCATAAAACGATGTGAGAGTAGAGAATGCGGAATCACGATCGCGAGGGGAGGGTTGATCCCATGGGCCAATCGTTTCACGTGGCCCACTATCGTCCCTGCCAGAAGTCTGAGCAATGATCCCGCTGAAGCTGTTTCCAAACATGGAATTAGGCCCCGAACTTGTGCCATCACCAGGAACTCCGGATGGGGAGAGGATGCCAGTTTGTACGTTCCGCGAAACAGACGAGGTCGGAAGGAAGGCGTCATACACGGCGGAATTCCCTGATAACAGTCGTACTGCTTCACCCTGAACGGTTTTGAAGTCTTTGTGTCGGAGTCTTTCTCGTTCTTCTTCGTCGACAAGGGCGCGTTCCCGTGCCCCACGCCCGCTAATACCAATCCCGAGGTTAAGGCCCACAAGTGCTTCCCGTCTCCTTTCTCTATCCCGCTCACGGTCTCTTTCCCGTTCTTCCTCGCTGCTATCCCCAAGTCGTCCTTCCCGCCAACCGCTACTCATGCTGTTATAGCCCATCGCGCTCAGCGCACCGAGCTCCCTTTCGCGTGCAACCAAGGAATCCCCTCCACTGAGCGAGGCAAGCGCATTCATGTTCATATTGGAGTTGAGATTGATTCCAGCGGCAAGACCAGCGAGCGTGTCTGGTGTAACACCGAGGCCCCCCAATGCACTAAGGCCCCCAACACCGCAATTTAGCCCAGCAATAGCGTTCAGGTTACTGCCAAGAGATACACTGCCGCCACTTGAACTGCTACCGATGCCAACACCGCGCTTCGTGTGGAGGTTTTTCTTTGCCATCTCCGCTTTGAGTACTGCCCCTTTCTCGATGTCAACTCGACGACCCTGCAGCATATCTCTTGCTTCCAGCGCTTCTTGCCGAGTCCGGAACTTGGCAAAGCCGATTATCTGCTTGCGAGGAGGTTGGCCACCCGGTCCTTGAAAATGACTCGGTTCATCGTTGATTGGAACTGGCAAGGGCGGCCAAGATGTCGTGGGTCCGTCGCGCCCATTGTCGACTACCACACCTCCTTGGTTAACGGTAACGATATTATATGGGTCATTCGGGCCTGAATTAAAGTATGAAGAATATGAGGAGCTGCCGCGTAAGGGAAGCCCAGAAGTGCCACCTGAAGATCCATAAGCGGTATACTCCTTGTTGGGGATCTTGAGAGTCGCAGCCTCGAACCCGGAGGAGAACGTAAACATGTTTTGAAACTCCCGTTCCTAATGGCGAACATAAGTTAAGATATGAGTCCAGAGCTAAACCTGAAGGAACATGCCTGCATGTCATCGGGGAAGCCAACCACGAAAATCGTAGATATTTCCTCCTGTTGATTACTCCCACTCTGAGGTTCGTTGGACGCACTCAGTTGCCCGGAGACAACTAAACCTCGAGCAGCGCCTACGGCACCACCACTCTGGAGATGAGGGCCATAGGGCGTCTGGCTTTGAAGGTGTATACCGTTCAAATATGGTACTTGACCGACGGTGTTGCTGTGAGAGAGTGGGTGGAAAGAATCGTGCATCTGTGCCTTTGCTGTGTGCGACTGCAAGAATGGGTCTAGGGCAAATTGCTGAGATACCTTGCCGGCCAAGGCAGGACTATTTCCGAAGTCGATTCCTCGTGACTCGAACCCGGAAGACCCTTGCTGAGACTGTTGGGAAAGCTGGTGCTGAATACCCAACGGATGAGTGGCAAAGCTTTCAGAAGCACTCGCGAAAGCTTGAGAGGCAGCTGATGATGTGTTGACTTGTCGCATACGGAAGGAGCTGGGAGGTGGGTTGCCTGAACCGGAGTGGGGAGTGTGCGCGCCGTTGATTCCATTATAAGCGCCGAAGGACGATCTGAAAGGACCTGCTCCGAAATCGCCAGGTGACTTGGTCCCTTGAAGCGGTGCCTTCAAGGAAAGATTTTCCGACTCGGAGAGATAGTCGGAGAGGTGGAGGTTGTTACTGTTATACACCGAGTGAACCCCGCCCTGGGAAAACACTGACTCTGAAACTTGATGCTGATGGTTACTGTCAACGTTCTGGGATAATTGTGAAGACTGAGGCAGAACATCGCTGGGGGTATGACTGATGTTATAATCGATATTAGACGGAGAATCGGAGCGGCCAGATGAAGGGAATTGTGTCTCGGGAGAAGTATCGCCCGAATCTGTGTTAGCGGCGGACTGCGACATGACAAGCGACTGTTGAAGCGGGAGACGAGGAGGTTCCGCGTCACCTTGGGCGTCAAGCGAGTCCAACAGAGAGCGATTGATGAAGTCTTCTTCGAGAGGCTGTGACCGAGGAGTTGACGAGATTGGAGCGAGGGACGCCAGGGTGAAGAAACTGAGCGATGAAGAATTACAACGAGTTGAAGCTATGTGATAAACTAGTAATTGAACATCAACAGCCAGAAAGAATAACGCGGAGGGCGGGAGGTTGGTGGGAGGTAGCGCAAATACGAGGACTGCTGATATGGATACAATGGAGAGACAGGGACGGAATGAAGATGACGTGCGAGTTTAGAATGCTGTTCGATGGAATGGAAGCGTTACACGACGACGACGACGACGACGATGAGAGCGGCGGTGGGCAACGGCAGACGACGTGCGCGACGCGTGGGATTGGATAAATAAAAGCTTGGTCGACACTGGGTAGAAGGCGACGGGTAACACCGGAGGGGTAAGCTAGACGGGTAACACGACGACGACGAGTGTTTGTTCGCTGTGGCTGTCGACGGCGATCGAGTTGTCAAAGTGTGAAGGAGCAAAGGAAGCGCGCGGGGCCGACACACGAATCGTCCCAAAAAAAAATCAACAAACGCCAATATTTGGGTCACACTAGTCACGCCCCTTCCCACGCACGGACCCTAACCTTAAGCCATTCCCACGCCTAAACCCTCCATTGTTCGCAGTGACACTCCATTGTTGTGTGAGCCGACAGCCATACGCCTTCCGACGTCGTTACAGTGTCGAACGAAGTGGACGGTTATCGACCGGAAAGGAAGCGAGGATGCTGAGCCTGGGAAGGACTCGCAAGCTGATATATCTCAAATGTTCGTGCCTGCGCTTTTCGTCACCTGGGGTCGACAACGTCCACATATTCCTTTGCTTCCCCCTGTCAGCCTTAGTTGCAGACTACGTTGAGCTTAATAATTAATGGTGGTACCGTGACCTTACGACAATTGCCTCTCCGAGTCAGCTCCTAGTCTGGTGACCAGACCGCTATGAGCACGTACCTCGTAGAGAGGCGGACCGTCAGCGACCTCATAGTGGTAGACCCGATCGAATATAATACTTGGCAACTAGGCTGGTCCGGATGCCGTAAAGTAATAAGTGAATGTAGCAAGGAAGTAAACGTCATGTCTTGAAGACGATGCATAGTACATATACGCAGTGCTTGCTCCGAGAACACATAGAACGGGCGAAGGGAATATTCTAATCAGGTATCCTGAGCATCGATTAGATATCTCAGAACTTGCCGATTGCTCACTGAACACCAACCTGCACACGTTCCAGAATCCCACCGGAGCACATCGATAAAATCGTTCGAGTTCATGCTGCTTGTAACCTTCCCAACGCTCCAAGCAGTAGCAGACAGACAACCAAGCCAATGGCCCACAGGGCCGCTCCGATAAATCTCCACCTAGCTCTCGCCATCGCCGCTTCAATGGAATGGGGCGAATGAGGATCATAGTATGGCAATAATCCAAGGGTTGGCTGAGACTGCATAAGCGGAGTCGGCCCAAAAGATGACGGAGGTGCGAATTGAGGCCCGGTACTCGAACTGAACAGAGACTGTGCTCTGTAAGGATAGTGCCCGGGTATCGCATTCATCAGAGAATGTTGGGATGACGGTGGACTTTGCTGGTTGGGTGCATGAACCGAATATTCAGGAGGGGGGGTGTCAGGATTTACACTGTGCTGCGATTCTGAAGATTGTATATGCGACGACATCGCCAATAAAGAGCGAAATGTTCAAGTGAAGCTGGGACGCCGAATTCAACTCGGGCCGCCTTCAGGCACTGCCGCAGACCTGACGGTTGGCTCGGTGAAAATACCACGGTCATTACTCCTTGGCGTGTTATCAATTCACCAGCAACTATGTGGTTGAGACATTTCCATACAATGATATTGACAGAGAGTTTGTACAATATTATTCTTTGGTTCGCTAGTTTGACTACGTAAGGTATGGAATTGTAAGACCCTCGAAGCGAACAGTACAGAAGAAAGAGAAAAAGTAACACTGATCAAGACGTCCGTCAAAAAGATGTAAGAGGGTGCGATGCATCATATGCATTGTAGAATCGTGCCATCATCTAGCGAATTGGGAACTTCCAGGGTCCAGGTAACCAGGTTTGTCAAGCGACAATGGCGTACAGCCCTCGGAATGCGCGAAAGTGCCAAGTACATCCCCAGGTTGGATAGATTTCTCGTCATGATCGGAGACCACATGATAGAACATCCCCGGACCGGGTAGTGACTCAGAATTCTGTAAGAACGCTGGGAGGGACCGGTTGGGAAGAGCCAAGCCCTGTGGCCAGAGTGGCATCATAGAATATCGGGGGTCCGCAACACCAGGAATCGTAGTTATCCTCGATTCCTGGTTCTGAAGTGGGTCATCCGCAACGATTTGTGGGGCTGTGAAGTAATCGGAGGAGGACGGTGACGTCGCTGGGATAAACCCGGTTCGATCATCACCCTGGCATGGCAGGAAGAGACAATCACTGCCAAGCTGCGGCGAGGGATCAAGCCGGAACGGGTAAGCCAATGACTGAGTGTGGATGGAATGCAGGGGCGCGGTGTACTGTAGCTGTCCGCTCGGGATCTGGTTCGGGACGGAATGGCCGGTTTGGAGTTGGATGCTAGTTGAAGCGCAATCCATGTCCCAGAGAGTATAGTCATTATCAAACGATCCGTCACCAGCCTGAATCGGTATTGACCGTTGCCTCGGAGGCAACGTGGCACGGAAGGGTGTCGATATCTGTGGGGGTAGACGTTCGGTTCTCTGGTGCAACATCTTGGGACTATCATCAGGACGATTTAATGAGCAATGGCCCGGGACGGATCGAGGCATGGGCGTCTCCGGCCGAAATGCCAATCCCGTTGCTTCCGTTTGAATGGGTATCGAAGATGAAAGGAAGCAGCTGCGAAATTGGCTTGACTCGGGACTTGAATCCTCTCCCTCATCTTCCTCCGTGAGCGTCATTTCAAACTGGGTAGGTGAAGTTAGCACTGGGCCCAGTTCAGACATCCGATCGACACTGAATACGCGGATGGAGAAGGGGCTGGGACCGTGAGGAACACGATAACCTGACCACCGTTGTCCCCATATCGGGAGCTTGGGGTTAAAGTTAACCTACGAATACAACCTAGTTTAGCAATGACTTACGAATTCTGGCGGGACATCTCGTAGCTCATTGCCAATCACTCTCCCATACACCATGGAGATGATACAGGTGTGATGAGCTAGGGAGGTGTGTCGTGTCCTCTCCGTCAACAGGAAGGCCAGTCCGAGTCATCTGCAAGAGATTATAAAGGAGGACCCGGTAGTAAACGTGTTGACTGCGACCGGGCAGAGAGCGAACAGCCTCGGTGGTGCGCGCTTGTTTGCGTCGTTTCCACCTGTAGTATATTGACATTCGGACTTGTCTTGACATTAATAAAACGTGGATGTTGATGCCATAGTCTGCACTCGCCGCTCGGTGATAGTGGAGAAGTGAGTTGGTGTCATTGCAGTGCCAGGCCTAGGAACGCCATTCGGGTAAAATTTCTTCGTGACGTATGTTGCTGTGTAAAGACGAGTGCACTGGCAGGACCGCAGGATATGTTTTTGACGTTATCGCTTGACGACTTCGAGTCTTCGCAGAGTTGCCATTGAAGGGTGGTTGGCACAAAAGGAAATCAAGGAAGCGTCGTCCTCCTGAAATTGAGTTGTAGATGGTTGTAGATAGCACGACCTGAGTGTCTGTGGGCACACCTCGTCGGGAATCTGCTGTGCGGCGGGCAAAACTTATGAGACGGAGTAAGCCTCGAGGAAACCTCGCGCTCTGTGGCAGTGGACTTTGGAGTGCAAACGTCGGTGAGGCATTGCTAGGCCAGGTCACTGGCATATACCACGAGGCGAAGGTGAGGTGGATTTCTAGAAAGCCGGAAACCGGATGACTCGTCTAGCAGAGGATATCCACTGTCAACTCCGTGAGTCAGTCACCGAGTGTCGCACCGACACTTACATCGTACTGCAACACGGCCCAAAGCAGTGCACCTGGTCGACGTCAGGATAGTACTGCCGCTCAGCGTTCAGCGGCCGCATAACCGGAAACTTTGATACGATCATGGGATATCTACTTGTGCGCAATCCGACAGCAATGATGCAACTAATGTACACTGAGTGTTCTGGCGAACTGAATATTTCAAAGAGGACCTATCCCACTAGTATGCCCTTCCTTTCATAGTTCCAGACTGAGAAGAGGAAGTGCTGGAGCTTTTAATGACCCCTTGCACCTCGCCGCGCAGAACCTGACGCGACCCAGGAGTCGGTTTCTTCAGCCGAATAGTCGAGTTGATCGTCATAGCAGATCCTGCCCTGGTTCGTGCTGTCCCCTGGGTGACGGTTGTGGCAGAGCGATTGCGGACCGTGGCGTTCCTTGACGACAAAATAGCCTTGCGTGCGTTACCCAAACCCCTTGCGGTGGGGCGCACGGTGGATTTACGCTTCAGAGGATCCAACACCCTTTGCCTCTTGGCGTTAGCGCTATCATCGTTACGACCAACTTCACTTTCATTCTCGTCGTCACTTGTACTTGTCTGCGGAGGAAGTGGTATAGGTTTTCTATACAAGGTAGCACTTCGGGAGCGGGATGTCCGGAGGGTACTCTGTGTTTTGCCTTGAGAAGCTCCATGACTGCGTTTTTGGCCAGCAAGGGACGATGACCCAGAGCTCAAAGAGTCCGATGACGCCTTCGTCCTCAAAGTGGGTGCGTTGTCAGTGGTTGTGAGTACACTGGCCAAGCTATCGGAATGATAGGCAATAAATGGCATGGCTTTGGGGCCACGATAGGGAGTCCTCAGCGAAGTACCAAAGTCATCCTCGCTTAGACCTGCCTCGCTGCTACACATGCTATCATCCAGAAGGGTATCTTCGTCCAGCCGTCGGGAAGCGTCAGAACTCTCTTCATCGTTACGAACTCTGGGTGTTATTTTGTCTCTATTGCTTGAGCCGTACACGGAGCCAGGGCACCCCTCGTGCGCCCTCTCAAGCATCTCACCAAAACCCTGCTCGTCTTCGGGAATAGGGGGATATGACGAGTTAGGAACGAGACGGTGCTCATCGCCTAACCTTGTGGTGAATGAACTGGGAAGGGAGGCTGATGCAGGCAGCGGTGTGGATGGGTATGCAGATGGAAATGCTGGGTATGTCCTCCACTCTGGTGAATGGTATTCGGGGGCTGTCCCAAGAGGCTGGAGCGTAGAGGTGGGTACTTCATAGCCCGATGCGGCGTAAGTGGAAGCAGGCGCATACCATGTTTGGTGACCATTATGCCTAGACGGTGTCTGAGAATATCGAGGAGCGTCACGAGATGGATGTTCACTATGGGAGGGGAGTGACGTGGTAGAAGAGCGCCGGTTAAGAGGAGCTCTCGAGTAGTTGGAACCGTTTGAACGTTGGTTGTCGGAAACGCTACGGATGAATTCATTTGGCACGCGAGAAGTCTGAGCAGCATCACTGCGGTCAACAAGAATAGGAATACTGGAGTGCTTGCTCATGCGTGTTGAGTTGGCTGAGCTGATGCGGGGGCTGGACGGCTCACTACTGGGCTCCTCTCCCGATTGTCCGCACCAGGAAGGAAACCAAGGCGACGAAAGAATGTAATCCAGTGGAACTTGCAAAAGAGCAAAAACGAAATCCCCTATGTCGCGTGAAATTTCCAACATTGGATCCACAATTGCAGCGTAAGGCTTGACGATGGGTCGAAGAACATGTAGAAACAGTGGTTCTGCGCCCTACAGCGATATTAGTTCAACAGTTAGAGAGTACCTCACAACTTCTACGCACTTTAGCACGAGTCAACACAAGAAAAAGTAGAAATACTGATTTCGTTTCGCTGTAAAAGGGGAGGAAGATACCAACAACCCTGTCGAATGTCCTCTCATACACCGCGTAACAGCACTACAAAAATCAGATGAGACCTCGTCTTGAGTAATGCGCCTATTGAGCATTACCCAGACGACCCAAACAGCCAAACAACCTTTGAGATCCCTCTTTCTTTGGGACAGGGCGCGGACACTCGGCTGGCCACCCCGCCGTGCGGATGGAGGAGGTGGCTTTAAAGTCTTGAATGTTTCGTAGACGTTCAAGAAAACGACAAAGAATCGTAGGGCAGGAACGACCAAGGGCATGTTGAAGGGGGTTCAGCAGGAAATGGGCATGCGACGAGGGCGATGGTAGTGTGAAGGCGAAGAGCGTTTAACTAGATGAAAACGAGGCCGGTGTGCATCGTTGGTCGAACGAATCTTACGTAAGCATCAAGGCAATCAGGATTCGCATCGCGCCTAGGGCCTCAACGAATTGTCCCCCGACGTGTACTACAGCAGTAAAATGCACTAGATAGTCGAAACACGGACAGAAATTAATGGCACATGCGAACGGTCCAAAGGTTTTGATATCAACACTGTCCATCTTGAAGTGGAGGTATACCCAAGAATTCCCACGGTCTTCATAACGCTACCATATTGTACCAATGCCCAAAATACGAACCACAAGAACCAAGAAACCTCCGGAAGGTTTCGAAGACATCGAGAGCGTAGGCGACTATTGAAAATGAACGCTTTCAAACACTTATCTGCCGCAGGTTCTCGATGACTACGCGAAGAAGATGAGGGATGCTGAGAACGAGTCACACGAGGGCAAGCGCAAAGCCGAGTCGTTGTGGCCTATCATGCGTATCTCGCACACTCGTTCGCGATATATCTATGAACTTTACTACAAGCGTGAGGCTATATCCAGGGAGCTGTATGACTGGCTGCTGAAGGAGGGGTATGCGGACGCCAAGTGAGTTCAAGAAACTCTTCGTGTATGTGGCCCCGACGCTAAACCTGTATTAGCTTGATTGCCAAGTGGAAGAAAACCGGCTATGAAAAGCTATGTTGTTTGAGGTGTATTCAAACAAAGGCGAGCTACTTCTGCGTTCACTCTATAATTTCCGGCTCATGAGGATTTAGGATATGAATTACCAAGGCTCAACATGCATTTGCCGTGTGCCCAAGGCCCAGATCCGTGCGAACACCATAGTGGAGTGTGGACATTGCGGTTTGTTTGGGCAATTCTCTTCCTCGCTTTCTGGCTAAGCACATGAAATGCAGGCTGTCGTGGTTGCAGTTCTGACTCTTGACGAGAGTACGCCCATGGTCACTTGCTAGTCTCCCTGGATGTGGTACAGCGGTCCCTTGCTTCCTATGCTCTCTTTACTGCCCTGTCTCTCCTTCGAACATTGTCGTCGTCGCGTTTCACTGGACTCGACATCGCAACCTTGTTGATATTTCCTCAGCGTCCTGAGGCGGGCGTGACACGTCATGTGCGCCGTGTCTAGCGATAACTTGTTACGATTAGGAATTCAAGTACCTTGCAGACAACCATGTACGGACGTATGACCTTGCAATCGAGTAGACCATTACAGCCCACGTAAAGGCCCCAAGTTGTTCTTTGGCGCCGAATACGTTGGATTGGATGTATTTGGCCATCTCCTTTCTATCGCCACAAAATACAAGAACTCCTTGTTCACCGCATACACCGGTTGTCCCCCGAGAAAGTGCCGGCCAGGTTTGCAACGTCTCGATCACCACCACAACCTCACGTTTGTCCCGAACTTGGGTATTGTTCTTTTCGCTCTTGTTGACTTCTCCGACCCTGATAATGCATTCCTCGTAAGTGGACATAATATAAGTTCAAGACCGGGATACTTGATGATCCCTCGCTGCCATCAAAGTGAACGATAGCAGTTGGTGAGTCAGGATACTCCTCCATTCTCCATGGAGAGCTAACGCGTGATTTGGACGTGTGTTCCCTGCGTTCTGCTACCAGAAAAACCCTTGCATTCAAAGGCAGCCAAGTCCCGGAAATTGTCATGTCGACTTCTGTCAGCTTAAGAAGGCGCCCTCATTGTCACAAATGTGGGTCACCAATGCAAGGTCATAGGCGCAAAAACGGGACGTTCGTGTGCCCCGAAACATCTACGTTCGCAGAAACTGTTTCAAACACCTGCAAGAGTCACTCTACCCCGCTCCCGTCACCTCCAGTTTCACCGGGTGGGTCACCTCGTACCTCCCCGCTGCCATCCGACGGTTTCTCGCCTGTACGCGCAAAGCCCGTTTTTAACCCTCCTCCGGGAAAACGTTGGCATTGGAAGAATCCGAACTGGGTCTCTCCACCTCGTAAGATGCGCCTATACACCCCCAGCGACTGGGAACGCGGATCGCTTACCCCTACTGAACCCGTCACCGAGCCCATTGCGAGCCGGAATGAACTCTACTTGTCTCAGAACGTCATACGAGAGGAGGAGGAAGTGGAGGAAGTGGAGGAAGTGGAAGAGGGAAATTTTTCTGCGTCGTGGTCCAAAAGGGTCGGCGAAGAGGACATCAATATCCAGAATAGGGAAGAATCCGAGTACTTTCCCCGCCATTCAAACTCGCTATCTCCGCGCCAATGGTCGCCTTTTTCTCAGTCCCCCGTCACCGATATCGGCCTCGATACTGCACTGCGTGCCAGCACTCCTCTGTTCAAAGTTTTCCGCACCCCTCTTGAAGATCTCGACGGCGTTAGGCGGACCGCCCAACGCGAGGGGAAGCACGTCGCCATTATGAGGGCCCCTCCTGCTCATCGCGCGCTGGCGAGAGTGCCAACGGACAAAGCGAACGGCACCGTTTGGGTTGTTGTCAGTGATCGCGTCGAAGACTTGAAATATGCGATCGACTCTCAACAAGGAGGCATGCCTGGGACGTTTTTCCCGGAAGAACCGCAAACTAGGGGGATGGGTTTTTTTCAAGTAGCGGTTGCTGGTGCCCTGGGCGGCCTTATGGTCGCCGTCGGACTTGCATGCTTGTAACGACTCAGATAAATTGTCGAAGTCTCCTGATACATACTATGCCTCTATGTACGATATGCGCTACTATCCATTGCCAAGTATGCCAATGATATGCCTCTGTTTACTCCAGTGGGCAGGCCAGTCAAATTCAGAAATCTAAGTTCAGCCCAGCGATGTAGCAACACGCGTACGATCATGAAGTTCGTGGATGTACCGTAGCAGATGATGTACACTTTCATAAATTACCTCGAGAAGGCCTCAGATCCTTGGTAAGCCTGTCCAGGAGGATCTCTCATATCTCCCAGTCATCCAATGTCCCGTGTCCAGGTCTGCTTCCCCATCCCCTTGCCATTCTCTCCTCCATTCTTTCCTCTCGACTACCAATACCAGCTAGTCCCCCCGAAGATAACCCTCCATTTAACAAAATCTTTAGCCACCCATTCGCTTCTTCTTTATCGTTGCCTTTGCCCTGCTTGCTCTTCTTCTTACTCTTGCGCTCCCTCAGCTTTGACATACCAGGTTGAGAGCCAGAGTAAGATTCCGGAAGCTCTGCGAAACTGATGCGCTTAGGTGGTGTTGACACACCTGACGATGGCGTACTCCCCATCATTCTTGCCACCCCATTCCCAAATGCTTCAGAGAGGCTTATGGTGCTCGGAGATGGTGCTGGTGTTGGAGGTACCGAGCGCACCTTCAGTGATGAATGCGCAGGCGGCGACGGAGGACGAGTGGACATCGAATGGCGTCCCCTGGTGTAAAGCCGCGATATAGATGCCGTAGCCATCGATGTAGCCTGAATTGGGGCCGGAGGAGGCGTAATAGGAAGGAAAGCAGGGGCGCGATGGAATTTCGAACCATTGCGCTGGAGAGTATTAACAGATATGGAAGAGGGATGATCGTTGAGAATTTTACGCAACGACCGAACAGTTCGATAGCCAGTCGGGTGATCAGAGGCTTCCGACGAAGACGGCGAGAGCTCTCCGTCGGCAGCCAACACGGGAATTGGCGTATCTTCCGAGAAGGGTCTCAATGCCTGGGCTTGAGATGCCGATCGAGTGCGATCTGGGGATGAAAACAGAATTCGCGCAGAAGGTGACGAGAATGGAGGTTTCATGTGTCGCATTGAGCCCGTTGGGCTGGCGGATGCACACCTATCATGAGAGTGCAACAACCGAGCAGAAGAAGGGGGTGTCAGGGATCCCGAGCGCTTGACAAGATTCGACAAAAGATGGTACGCAGGAGTGATACTCTCTGGCTGGGCATCGGGCACCATTGACGGAGGTGGTGTCTCCTGAAGGCCCGAGGACGACGATTCCCGAGAATGAACCGAGTGCGAGGATCCGGATGCCCGTAACCCCAACGTAGAAGGTAGTGTAATCAACTGTGAATCGGAAGTGGACTCGACATATTGTGTGACGGCCCTTGGAGCAGGTGCAACCAGAATGTCACGAGTGGGATGGGAGTACCGGAGATGAGACCTCGAAGATTCATCCAACTCCAGAATTGATGGTTTTCTCCGATGCCGTAGATCTGGCGGGGTGCTTGTAGGTAAGCTCCGGCTCACAACCGCCCCATCCGAATAGGCAGAACCTCTTCTTCCCTCCTCTCCAAATAATTTGTCAACCCCTTCGGATATTTCCTCTAGGTGGTCCATCCACGTTTCATGTACCCCGCTGTTCACCCTAATGCGAGTGGACAAGTTCCGAGCACGCACCTCCAAAACGTGATCGGAATCATTCTCGGAGGATAAGAAGGTTGAAAGACTGGACTGCGTGGACATGGCGGTGCGAAGCAAGGCGTTGGACATTTCGAGCGCGTGTACACTGCGTTCCAGCAGCGTGTCAAGGAATGGATCGGAGGCAGCCGCAGGAGCACTCTTGCGTCTGCAAAAGTGTGTGGGCAGCCGCCGTAACGGAGAGTGAACTAGATGATGTGGTACATAGACGACATTTTGTTCTTGATCGCCTTCTGTATCTGCGTCCGCCTCATCTGCGGTTTCTGGGTAGTCGGGCGGTCTGTCGGAGTCCAGTTCTGTAGGCAGGGGTGAGCCAACAGACCTGCTCCAGCCAGGTGGCGACGAATACTCGGGCAGGGTCTGAACGGTTTCCGAGGACAATTTTGATACGGAAAATCGTTTTCGAGGTGTTCTACGATGGAGGAATTTGTTACTTGGATGGGAGTGCATGATAAGCAGTGACTTGAGGCCGTGAGAACCAGCATATGAGCGACAGGTTTAGGGATCCGATGACTAATAAGCATGAGTCAATCTATTTGAGCTACATCAAAGCTCGAGGGTATAAGTAGTACACAAGCGTCAACCACCCCCCCAGAGTGAAAAATCAACACGATAGCAATTGAATCTACCCCCGACGTCAGCGCTTCTGGGCCGGGTCATCCAGTAACGAATGCAATCTAGACGGAGTCTTTGAAATTCGGAAACCCGCTATCGGAACTTCAGACAGGTACTCCCTCGAGCACAATCGGTTCCGGAAGCGAGAATTTGTCAAATGAGCCTGCAATCTTCTCAAGATCGTACTTGCTGCTGCGATGCAGCATGATACCCGGAAGGTAGAATTTCCACGTCGTCCATAAAAACCGGCGACCGTGTTGGGCGAGAGTACTATTAAAGTCGGCTAAGAATAGTGGAGTAGTTGACATCAACACCACGAGAAAGCGTCGTGCACCTTACCTCTCAGGGCTTCCCGCAGATTTAGCCATTGCCCCGTCACGTCAGTCAGGATAACGTCGGCCCCCCAACGGACACACTTGACCAGGACAGTCAATCACTCTAGACCAGGATGCGAAAAACAACCACCAACTTCCATCATGTGCTCTGGCTCGTTCACTGTCCATACCATGAGCTTTTTGCCGGCAGCTCTGCACTCTTGGCGGAAACTGCAGTGGAAGATGAGTATAAACTGGGTCAAATGGTGTTCTATTCCCACTTACTTCCAACCATCACTCCCTGCCAACGTGGAGAACTTGATCGAAAACACATCCACATCATCCCAGAAGTATTCACGCGCCAAAGTGGTACTGATGCCGATATGCGACCTGCGGCAATAGGGTAATCTCGCTTTTGCGTACGCCACGAACCGCGGATGCCAAAGTCCAAGCAGGATGCGCGGGACAAGCTTCGCCTCCCATTCTGGCTGCTGAGATATAACGACGTGCATTAGTCGAAACAGACGATCTGGATCATTCTGCACTTTGACGTCGATGTTAAACTTGACATGCTGGTTCTCGGGCTGGTAAAATTGGCCAATGCGTGGGTATACCCATGCCATAAGCCACAACGTGGCGTACCTTCATCAGCAGTGCAACAGTCTCCGCAAATGTCGGAATGGGTTGTTTGGGTTCCTTTTTGGTTCGAAGATGTTGCATGCCGTCGAGGCCGTGCCAGTTCCGTTCTCGAATTAAACCTACATCCATTGGTTACTCGTCGAACGTGTCTCGATAGCGCAAGACGTACCTTTCGAATTGGTTGTCCTGTCAAGAGCTTCATTTCGCGCACGTTGCAATGTGTTACCGAAATAGGCAAGGAAGATCATTGGGTACAACTCACCCGGATCATGGAACATAACCACCACACCATCCGCCGAGACATGGACGTCTGACACACATGTTACGGGTAAGAACCCCAAGGTGGGTGATTAAATACCGCTCTCAATGCCTTCAGCCCCATCTCGTATGGCAGCTTCAAAGCTAGCGAGCGTATTCTCGGGATACGTTGCAGAGGCCTGTCGCAAAACAGTTGACTGGACATCCGGAACTTGGACACCGGACTACGTACACCGCGGTGACCCCAACATTCTGAGTCATGATATTGATGACCAAAACAATGGTGGAAGAAAACGAAATACACACCAGGTAAGATTGACAGTGTCATTGGTTGCGTACACTCTCGACGAATAGGAGGGGGGTGGGACACGGAAAGAAACAAAAGGATGGGTTGTAGATCCAGAGGAGTTCAAATAGTTTATATAGGTGGCTGAGAATGATTTCGCGAAAAGAATTGCGTCGGATTCTGCGAGCGGGCTACCTCCGCAAAGGACCAACCCCTTGATGAAGGGAAAAAAAGGGCAAGGCAGCCACCGGGAAATTTCGCAAATGAGTTTGAGGTTGTCGTAACAGGCGGTACGTGTGAGGGCAAAGACCCCCAAGCCCTCAAAAGGCGGAGATGATTACACCAAGGTTCTGAGATGCCTACACGTCACTTGACGCGGAAACATCGGCGACAACGCGTTTTGATGGTCAAAATTTGAGGCCCACCGATTACAAATCTGTAAACTGAAACAACACGGCATATTTAGGACATTGCAAAGAGCTTTCAGTGGTATGTTTCCTTTCTTGCTGACCATGCCATCTTGTAAAAGCGATAACGTCATATCGTAGTTGGCTGATTTGGTAATCGGCAGAGAATCTCTTGGCTCGGGAGCAACCGGCCGGCGTATCTGCAAAAGCAGAATATTGCAACGGATCTACTCAGGTTTGTTGAGAGATAAGTTCCTGGACCCTATGACTCTGGTTACGGAAATTAAGTGTCCTGCATGCGCTAAAACCGGGTCACCACGTTGCGCTCTGAATCCATATCATGCTCCGCCGGAAGTCGGACCCTCGGGATTGCGGTCAGAGGCTAATTGAAACACGTCAAAATGAAACGGCGCGTTACACCGCTTACGCAGTATGCACCAGGGTCAGAGTGACTAAAGTGGAGACTTCCCGAAGAAAATTGACCATCCAAAAACTTTGACTCGAGCAACCAGGTGGGCGATCGATAATCATCAGCAGACTCATCGGAGTTGAGGATTGTTTGGTATTCCCTGAATGTGACCTTCCAACAGTATGTACACCTATATTATGTCGCCGTGCCCAGCGACCAAAGAAAGGGTATCAAAACTTTCCTTATCAAACGGTACGGACGAATCGTTACCAAGGACGTCACTGAATTGGTCTCCTGATGTGAACCATGCCTTCGTCATCCGTTTCCCCATACTCGCTGACACTTCCGTCGGGCCGCAGGCTCTGTATGGACCTGGATGGCTCACTTGTTTCGCTGGGCGTCTCTTCACTGGGTGTTTCGGGAATGCTGGGAACAACATTGTCTGTTGTGACCGGACTAGAGGGTATCTGGACCGATGGTGGTTCTGGCGTCGATTCGGATAATTCTTTTGACTTGTCGTCTTCTTCCCTCCTTGCCTTGAAGGAGATATCGCGTAAAGTCGTAAGCATATGGTCTCTCGTGCGTGTTGCAAGGTCGGCGACATCCGCCACCGTCAAGCCACCTGTATGGATTGGTGGGAGGACTTGTCGCATCGATTAATAAGGTTTCAAGCGACCGAAGGAGGCAATCCCGACTGACCTCGAACCTTGATAACTCCTGTACCGAAGACACCCTTGTGGTACAATCTCCAGTAGTTCTCGCAAACAACGGGTATGACTGGTAGACCAGCCTGGACAGCAAGATGAAAGGCCCCTTTTTTGAACGGCAACAAGGTTGGCACTTCTCCCATATGCCGCGTCCCTTCCGGGTACATCATCAAGGAAATACCCGCCCGCTTCATCTCCTCTCCTGCGACTTCCAAAGATTTGTGCGCCTTTGTGCTGTTTCCACGATCAACGAAAATCGCGCCAGACATGTACATCCAAGGGCCAAGAGGTGTCCACTGAAGCTCCCGCTTAGCCATGATGGATGCCTTTGGAGGGAACATTCTGTGTGACCAACCAAGAATCATGGATCAGTTGAGCCGCAATCAAGAAGAATCAACAACGCAAAATAACAGAAGGTGCTAACCTCGCCAGGTATAAAATATCGAGCATGCTTTGGTGGTTCCCAACCATGACAGCCGGACATGTTTCCAGATATTCTTCGCCCTCTACTTCTACCTCTAATTCGAGTACACGGCTGACCAAGTTATAGAAGATCCGTGCAACAACATAGTTGACGTCGTGTCGGCGGCCGACGAGAGTCATGCCGACTGCCACGACAATGCCCCATGTTGATACGATGACAAGGCTGCCCAAAAAGACGCTGGCTCTCCAATAGTAACGACCAGCTGGCGATGTATTCGCGACGGAACGGAACAAAAGAATTGGGAGAGAGACGTAGGCCAAGGGCTTCACAACCAAAGCGAAGAAAGACATCTAGCGAGTGGTTTGTGATTAGGGAAGCGATGGAAGGTTTATTACGCACGCTGAACCTGGCAGCGTGCCGCAGGTTCTTGTGGCTTGGCTCTTGGGGAGAGATGTGGGAAAATAGGCATGTTCCGTCACACGGCGTGATCTCACTAGCCAATGGTTAATGATTAACGACAAGTAACCTCTGTCCTTTGTTGTAGCGGTTCTACCAAATTTACATGCTGTCGACTACCTTTTGCTTCGCAGGGATTTACGGCGAGGCTGCCCCTCACTTTCTGGAGAGATAGAAGCCGATACCTTTCGTTTCCTTTCCCTCGTCGTGTTTGCCCCATGCAGCATCCGCTCCTTCCGCAGCTTTGTGGCATCGTCCTGTATTACGTCCCCATCTTCGTCACGTTGCCCTGCCGAATGCTTTGTTTTCTGACGGCTCGAGGTTGACTGTGTTTCATTTGCGGGGTGGCGGACTTTCGCTGCTTTCTGCCCAAATGACATGTTGTCCCAGCCACCGTGGTTAGCCAACAATTGGATGGCATTCCAACACTTTTCAGACACCCTTTGCACACTGAGGCGCCCGCGGGTTATTAGAGGCATGGCTTCGAGATATTGGAGTCAAGAACCTGTTGGCGAAAAAGTGCAGAACGCCAAGGCACACTACCTTTAATTGCACTAATACTATCCTCACCCACATACCTGATCTCGTCAGGAGGTATGGCAGAGGGGAGATTAGCAAGGTGGCGAAGCAGGGAGAGTGGGACAAAGTGCCGTGCCCGTGATATAAACTTTGCATCCACCATAAACCACCTGGGTTTGTCCTTGCGCGATTTCTAGCAATGACGAAGCAATGAGAGACTGTGGAACTCCTGCTAGTCGCCCAAGTCCCTCACCTCATCAAAATATGGGTGCGCGCTGGGCAACACGATTAGTTCTCGTGAGCATGGGCGCGCGGAAACACACACCTGTCCCACGCGGTATCTGTTCACCAGCTCATCAGTTGGTGGCGATGGAATTCTAGAATTAGTGACAGACATACAATCAGGGTAGGCCTCTTTGGACACCTAAAAGACAACTAAGCACGGAACTTTGGAGAACCGATGCGAAGCAAACCTCTGCAAAACCAGCAATGCCTAGCTTTTTTGCATCAGACATTTGGTCTTTGCATACGAGTCATTTACGGACCTGGGTCCTTACAGTTGGAATGGTAGAACAGGATCTATACGAGCCCGTTACAAATGAGACTGGGGGCTGGGCATCAGCTAACCTTGTCTCCTAGGACCATTTCTTTCATGAGATTCCTTGCTTCGTAGTTGCGAACGCCTTCCCATGGGGTGGATCCTGCTCTCTCAAAGTCGTCCACGCTAAACTGTTATGACAGATATGGTCAGCAGGCATGCAAGGCGATGTATGAAAACATATGCCTTGACGTCTTTGCCTTTCACGACGCGTGAATCTGGCTCTGCTTTCATGAGCCAGTATTTTGATGTACTTTCCTCCATCACGTGGTGAACAGTAAAGAGTATACAATTGGCCGATTACACCTCAACCTCACAAGCGTACGAGAATAGCACGATCACGCTTATTCAGACTGATGCCAGGGACTTCGTGGTCACAGCCGCCACTGTTGTTGGGCTGCGCAATCCGCAGCGACGCTGTACATACAGCTTTCTGATTGAAAACTGAGTTGTTCCAGCCGGATGTTCTGAAGCCTTGTGTGCCTCCAAAGAAGGTTCTTGTAGGAACCTTCGGTGGTAATATGACTGCGGTCGCATGCACTGCATTCTATCAGCCTCTCTCGTTAGTGCCCTCATCTCCAGTCTATAAGTTGGCGACGTTCGGCTTCATTATTTAGCAATAAATGTCGAACGCCAACGGACTGGGCACCATTGACCGCAAGGATCGTATTCCCTCCCCGAGTTCATCCCATGGGAATGTCGTCGACCATGACGCTCCTCACGGTGAGTATTGTCCCTTTCATTCAATGCGAATGCGATAGAAGGATCAACGTCTGTAGTCACAGAAGAATACAGCCCTGCGAAGCGCCATTTAGTTGCAGAAGGGAAAGCGGCCCACATGATCACCGTGCAGCCTCTTAAACGGAGCGAAATGCAGGTATGGTTACCGCAATACCGACGCTTGACTGGCTGATATCCTGGCCCAGCCATCATACTCCCAGGATCTGGGAACTGGCGAGGTGCGCTCACCTTCTGGCTGCGCTCTTGTTAATCCAGTGCTCATGGTCTACGATGCATGTAGGTGACACATGGTGTCTATGGTTCGTTCCTTCAGGGTCTTGGTACTGTCGTCGGGTTCTTCGGTGCTATCCCATGTTGCCCATGTCCGAACCCTTTCCGTAACGTCCAACAGGGTAAGGCGCATTTTGTTTGCTGAATTTTGTCTTACACCACTCCAGGTTCGGTCGGTTTGGTCACACGCTTTGGCAAATTTTACAAGTCCGTGGATCCGGGTCTCATCCAGGTTAATGTCTGCACGGAAGCCCTCCGGATCGTGGATGTTAAGATACAAATCAGTCCCATTGGTAGGCAGACCGTCATCACCCGTGACAATGTCAACGTCGAGATGTATGTCTCGTTCCACATGTTTCTTTCCGTATGTTTTGTGCTAACTCCGGAAATAGCGACTCCGTGATTTATTTCCAGATCACGAACCCATACCGTGCCGCTTTCGGCATCAGTGACCTTCGTCAAGCGCTCGTCGAGCGTGCTCAGACGACTTTGCGTCACGTCGTGGGCGCTCGCGCTGTTCAGAGCGTCGTCACCGAGCGTGAGGCCATTGCCTTCGAAATAGCTGAGATTGTCGGCGACGTCGCCGACAAGTGGGGTGTTGCCATCGAGGGCATCCTCATCAAGGACATCATCTTCAGCCCCGAGGTCTCCGCCTCGCTGTCCTCTGCTGCTCAACAGAAGCGGATCGGAGAGTCCAAGGTCATCGCTGCACGCGCTGAAGTTGACGCCTCTCGACTCATGCGTCAGGCTGCCGATATTCTGGCTTCTCCTGCCGCTATGCAGATCCGTCAGCTCGAAGCACTGCAGCAGATGGCTCGGTCTGCGAATAGCAAGGTCGTCTTTGTACCAATGCAGCTTCAGAGTGATATCGCCACCCAGTTAACTGGTGCTAACCAAATCGCTTCCGGCTCCGGCGCCGTCCTTGGAGACGAGACGGGTGAAGGTGTTGGTGCAGCTGGTCGTGCTGCCCTTTTGAATAGCATTTCGAACATATAGGCTATGCAATCGTACAGTCCTGTTTCTCTTGACTCCTTCGCCACTTAACTTCCCTCACATTATGTTCTTGGTTATGGCCTGTGTCTTTTCCGTGCCTTCTTCCTTTCTGAAGTATCCATGTACTGTCTGACCTCCGTAGGTTGTATTTCAGATGCGCGCATGTAGCCACAATTTGGTAGCCTGTTTCGTACTTTATATACCACCCATTCTAGTTTCCGACTTGACGCCACGACAGAGAGCCTGTCGCAGGTGTTTATAAGAAGAATATTTGGAGAATTCAAACGGCCAAGAAACATCAAGTTACTTGATTCCGTGCGCTAGGTCGCCCGTTGGAGGGAACACAAAACAAGAAGAAACGAAATAAGCTGACGACAGAGACAAGACAAAACGTTATATACGAGTGCGCATGTCGAGAGCGGGGGGTAACAAAGAGCAAAGCCCAACAGATAATCCGATGTGTTGATAATTAGTTTGTAGTCCCACCAAGAGTGAACAGTGAACGCTCTCAGACGGAACAGGAAAGTAACTATAAATCGAAGTGGAAGATGAAACACGGCGAGGAGAAACACTAAAGAATTGAACGGTGTAACGTTAATGTGTTCAGCAAGGACTGTTGCGCTCAGTGGATCTCCATAGGCTCTTGGAGTCTAGGTCGAGGCTCGCAAGCATACCGTTGAGATCATGAATAGGATCTTGCTCCCCGTGAGTATCGTGATGATTGGGGCGTCGTTGAAAAGAGGTCTGGGTTGAGGTTGGTCGAGTGGCCTGACCTTCGCGGGAGCTGGAACGGCTGGGTCCAACCGACTGGTTGGGAGCGTCGAAGAACGGTCCATATTGGCTACAACCATTAGAAGTCAGGAGAGGACCATTGGGGCGATCGACACCTGTATTTCCGTCCAGTACACCCGAGTCGAATCTGGGAGGGAAGGAATTTGAGGTCTGCGACAAGGGATCTGCGATCACCAAGTCAACTGAGCCCCTTTTGTGATCATCAATCACGTAGGCATTGGGATCGGGTGAAAAAGGCGAGAAAGCTGAGTGGAGCTGCGATCTGATGTGGTGATGCGGGTCTGCCGTCTCCGGTCCTACGGGAAAACGGGCTAAAAAGGAGCTTGAATAGGTATCATACGCGTGCGTGTTAATGGCTTCGCTGCGGATTTGATTCTTCAAGAATGTCCGACATTTTTCGTCAGTGCTCCCTTCAAAGTCGGACTCCGCCGTCATAGGGACATCTGGACCTCCTAGTACATTCACCCCGTTGACACCGATTTTCTGCAGGAGTTGCAGAGTTTGTTCAGGTGATAAGGAAACTTGGGCCGAAGCTAACTGTGCTTGCAACTGTGCTTGTAATTGTGCCTGAAGGGCGGCCGCCTGTGCCGCCTGTGCCGCCGCCTGAGCTGCTTTATCTGAAAATTCAATAAAATCAACAACAGTAAGAGCACGGAATAACGGATGCTTACATTGACTCCTCCCCCAACTTAAACGAATCCTACTTCCACCGATTGGGAAGCCTTGCATCTTTTCAATAGCCCTCTCTGCGTCTGCCTTGCGGACGAACTGCACGAAGCCACAATGCTTGCCGACGGGGACTTTGACCTGTACGCATGTCATGTGAGCGGACGGAAAGATGGAAGAGCGGATCACCTACATAGTGGATATCTCCAAATGGCGTGAAGAATGTTCGCAGAGTTTCTTCAGAGATCAGGGGGGATAAACCTCCGACAAACACGGTCGTGTTGTACGGGTCTGTAGAAGTGAGCTGCTCGCCATTCGGTCCGATCAGGTTCCCAAGTATTGCGCGTGCTTGAGCGTGGTGCTTCCACGATTCTTCTGAGATCATGTAACGTGGCAATGCACCCTCATGAGAGTCTTGCGCAACACCCGAGGTAATCGATGAAATACCGGCAGCGTTGTTTCCCTTGGTCAAGGAACCGTATTGTTGTGTGACTTGCGCTAATAAGTTTGGTGCGAGATTGACCATGTCGTCCGAAGATGCGGAAGTGAGGGCACCAGATGAAACGCTAGAACTGGATCCAGAGCCGAGAGAAGGAACAGATCCCGAGCCACTGGTTATGAGTGAGGATCCAGAACCGGAGGACCCCACCGCAGTTGTTGTTGACGCGGCGGACCCTCCACTTCTCGACGCGGCTATCGGAGAGGAGACGCTTTTTACTTGATTGCCGTTCGGCAGGGGTATCGATACT
This sequence comes from Porphyrellus cyaneotinctus, assembly GCA_038091315.1. Taxonomy (NCBI): domain Eukaryota; kingdom Fungi; phylum Basidiomycota; class Agaricomycetes; order Boletales; family Boletaceae; genus Porphyrellus; species Porphyrellus cyaneotinctus. Next base: position 2,362 of record JBBPOF010000005.1, on the reverse strand, counting down.
GTCAAATTACTGCCTCTCGAATCGACCGCGCGGGAATTAACAGGATACGGGGTTAATTGGAGATCCAAAGGAACCTGCTGAGGCTTGAACTTTGCCGTTGCAGGTGAGATTCGCACTGAAAGAGCGTAGATTAAGGAGTCAGAGTCAGCATCCAAGGGGAAGAATGACATAGTGACATACTCGGACGAGAAAGGCAGTATAGGCCGTGCATCTCAATGAGAGCACGCTGCTGGTCTGCCTCGTCAGTGAACCTAGGATAGACGGCCTCAGTTATGGGCGGTTGTAAAGCATTTTTTTTGCTACCTCACGAAACCGTATCCCCTAGACACACCAGTGACTGGATCGAGCATAATCTTCGCACTCTTGCAGCTAAGAAAGGGGCGGATGAATTTGGGTTCACGATCGTTCCGTAACCCAAGGACAGGATTCCGAAATACCGCCACCAGGTCGGAGTTGGACGTTTCAGGTGCGAGGTCGCCAACAAAGATACTGTACTCCTTCGGATACCGCTGTTGTGCAGGAGATACGGCTACGCCTGAAGCGGAAAGGGTAGATGTGATAGAGCTAGGAATCGCGGATGCCCAACTAAGCACGAATGGATTGGCTGAATTGGGCATTGTGACGGGCGGTGCGCCGCCGTTGCCGTTGACCTGGCTGAGTACCGAAGCTGCGACGGAAGGAGACGGGAAAGTCAAGAAGCAGTACCCGGGGTTGTTGGATGGTTGACCGGAAGCGTCAGAGGGACCATTGGGTACCCTGATGCTGACAGGGTCCCAACCCATCAAGCTACAAACTTGTTTCGCATATTCTTCGTCCATCCAGGGTTCGAGATCACTCCACCAGAGGGTGGAAAGGAGCAAAAGGGAATTGGGGTTGGCGGGCGGGGAAGGCGTACCTGATACGACGGACTGATGTTCACGAGAAGAGTGTATCGACGGAGGTAGGAGCTGTACGCTGCGGTGCTCGCCGTCCAAAGAAGAGTTGCGATAGGCCGAGCTAGCGGGAAGAACGACGGGGGGCGGGAGGATAGGAGGGGAGCGGTGGTGGTTAGAAGAAGAGAGATGGGGAGCGGAAAAAGAAGGTGTGTGCCTGTTGGATAATGCGGACCAACTGTCGGCTTGGGTAGGGGGTGAGTTGAATTCCTTGTCCTGCAAATGCATTCCACAGCGGGGGGACGCCGGTGGTGCCGAATTAGCGGAATGTGCCGCCAGGATGTGTGAGAAGCGTCGATCTAGCGGCGCTGGAAGGCTGGCTGGCGGGGAGGAGTGATGGTGGGGAAGGCTGATCTGATCGACATCTGTAGGGGAACGACGGTTGGGGAGACCAGGGGGAGGGGACGGATCACGAGAGTCAAGGCGGGACATGGGAGGGAAATCGAGTAAGATTGAGGAGCCCTCTTTAAAAATCGAGAACGAAGCGACAAAAGGATAGACAAGTGAGTAACTACTGCACGAAAGCGAATATGAAGAAGAGGAGGAAAAGCAAGTAATTGCGACAGCAATGCGATGCGATGCGATGCGAGCGAGATGCGTGTTTAGACGGGGGCTAAGATAAAAGGAGGCCGCTTGGGAAGGAGAGGGAGAGAAGAGGAGGCCTGAAACTCAAAATAAATGATCGATTAGAGACAATATACGGCCCTCGCGGAGAGTCAGCGGTCGGAGTTGGGAAACAACCGTCAGGCGCAGTTTCTGACAAGTTGAGACCATATGTCTTCAACAGCCAAGGAGATACAGCGTCATGATCAAGGAACTGCGTGACAGATTGGTGGAGGAGATCATTCACAGAGTAATGTCTGAATTCAGTACACAATAGCCAGGATACGCACCGCTCTTTGCTCGGAATGGCGAACAATGGAGCCATCGCTTGTCCGGTTCTGGTGATCGACGTAGTATGTACTTACCCAGGGGCGGTCCACGGCCTGACCTGGCCCAGCTTGCCTTTTGTGGGTCCATATGTATCCCACCAGCGTGGCTGTGCGACGACAAGTCCACCCCTCACTGGTGCCGACGACACCCGCCCGTGGGTCATATCGACGACGACGACGACAGGGCACACCAATTCTGATCCACCGGCCCGCACCAGCGCCGCATCCGAACCCGTGGTTGCCGTGCGGTCCGACGCCGACTCACTCTCCCCTTTTTCTCGGTGATGGATCTTACATAATCAAGAGGCGCCTCTGGGATTCTCGCACGGACGAGTGGGGCCTGGCAAACACGTCCCCAGCCCAGCCATGGCTCAGCGCTCCTGTCGGGCAGATATGCCAGCGCGCAGACCCTCTGCATCAGCCAGTGGACACACGCCATCATCAAAGGCTCACAGAAGCAACGACTCCCACCACGGTCTCGGAAATGGCCTCTCCCAG